>JANTPZ010008570.1:0-10159 GCA_025593235.1 Vachellia pachyceras
TGGATGAAGTTGTACTCATATGCTTCATATATATAAGCATTTCATCTTCAAAAAGGGATCTCATATCAAGATTTTAAATCAATATATTGTGAAAATTGGAAAGTTGTTACAGTAAATTAGAAGTTTTCTAATTCAAACAAATGTATTACTTTGCAGGGTTTGTTTAATTATCCAAGTCAAAAAATATAGTACAACAAATTATTGAAAGATTTTGTATTAACACTATTGAAGAACAAGAAGATTTTTCATAAATAGCCAATATATGATTCAACAATTATTATGTGGTTCTTGTTCTCAAAGAAAAATGATTGTGAGAATATCACTACTATGATTTGAAATGGATATGTACAATTCTAAAAATATATTGCATTTATATTGACTCATTCAAATAACATGTAAATCATAGAGGTATTCAATAAATTCTTCCAATCTAATTAGCTTTTGGTCAAAAACAGATATTTTTCATCTTATTTGAATGTGCACTGTTTGTTTTTATTTATCTACCATAATGCACATAGATGGAAAATTGAAATAAATGTTAGGTAAAATTATCCTCCTTATTTGTCTCTAATTTAAACGAAATGGTGTTTTTAAAGGGAATGATGGTTTATGAGACTTGAATTGCATTATTATTCTTTTATGAAACCTTTACTGTATTATTTATTCATTCTCATTTGACAAAGTTTTTACACATGAGGGGAGAAATTGAGTAGGTAGAAAATAAAACACATTGAATGGATTATTACTATCAAATGTAGATCCTGAAATATAACAACATGAACTAAAAATTCATCGAACATTGCATTCATAAAAAATTGCAAAATATCTGTCCGATGCTATTACTGACATAAATGAGTATAAGCGAATCTCATATCCTAGCTGAAATGTTCCAATTAGTATAAATAAGAATGATACATGCCTAAAGCAAGATCAACCAATCGGTTCCAAGTATAGTATGCTAGATAAAGAGAAGCATATAATTAAGATGATTATATTGAAGAAACTGATACTCCAAAAGAGGCTAAAACATAACTAATTGCGTAAACCCCCCAAAGAGGTTCAAGCACCTCAAAAGTAATATATTGACATCTTGATAAGTTATGTTATAATGAGAAAAATGGAACCAAAAATTTTGTATATAACAATTTTTTAAAATAATATAATGTGATCAAATAAGGATCTTATATAAATCTATCATGCAAAATAGACAGAAAAGTAATTAGGGAAACGATGAATCGAAAATATTATTATATCATTTCAATGTGAGAATTATTGACTAACACGTGAAAATAAAGTTTTATATGATGTGTGAACATTTATGTGAAAATGGATTTTCACAATGGTATGTTGATGATTATAATGAGGTACATTATTTTGTGGTGGATAAAAACAATAATTATTAGTCTATCAAAATATAAAAACAAAATATGCATCTATTAAATGTTATTATAGCCTATGCATATCCTCACTAAAAAGTGGAGTTTACGTGAAAATTTCTAAAGGATCTAATATGTCCAAGAAATCTTTATATTTATAAAATATTACTTAGGCTAAAATAATTTAAGTATATCTTACAGGGTAAAGGTTCAAAAATACCCATTATCTTATAAAAAAAAAGAATATGACACCATAAACAATTTTTGGGTACAAAAATACACAAAATAATTCAAAAATGAGCCTAAAATGTCACGAATGTTAATTTTGACTAACATCATTAAGTCATAGATATGATATACTTTGTCTTCTATCTAGGTGTGACCTTTTTTCCAAATGGATGAATTTTGAACAATAATCTTGATTTTTAGAATACTCAAGAAAGTTTAAGCCTTAGAGGTTATTTAAACAAAATTTTAATATAGTGAACACTTTTATTTTCTAACCGAAAACTAGCCTTTGAACAATATGTGACTTTTCTGACTCCAAATAGATTAATTTTAAAAAATAATCTTGATTTCTTAAATCTTCATAAAAAATTGAGTCATGGAGGTTATTTCTAAACAATTCTATTACAACGAAAAATTTTAATTCTCTTAACCCTAAACTATCCTTAAAACAAGATGTAACCTTTTCACCACAAATGGATGAATTTTTAAAAATAATCTTAATTTTTGGAATCCTCATGAAAATTGAGATGTAGAGGTTGTTTCCATGCAATTCTAAGACAAGAAATTTTTTATTCTTTTAACTCTAAATCAGCCCTAAAACAAGTCAAACTTGTTGGCCTTAAAAGGATTAATTTTAAAAAATAATCTTGATTTCTAGAATACCCATGAAAAATTAAGCCACAGACATTTTTTACACAAAATCTAAGACAATGAAAAAAATTCATTTTCTAACTCTAAACTAGTCTCGAGACAAGATGTGGCCTAGATGAATTTCGAAAAAATTACTTAATAGCGTTAATCAAAGTTAACGTCTATCATATTTTAGGCATGCTTTTAAATCACTGTGTGCATTTTTGCACACAAAAAATTGTTCATGGTGACATATGCTCTCTTTCACAAAAGATAAGGGGTATTTTTAAACATTTACCCAATATAATTTGATTCACAAAAAAGTTATATTGGAAATAATAATGTTATATTTTACTTGACCAATAGATCAAGTTATTAATCGCCTCAAATAATTTTAAATTTATAAATTTTGCTATGATAATTTTTCCTACAAAGTATAGTGAGTTTTATAGATCAGATGTCATATATATTTATTTTATGGTAATATCACGTTGTAATTAAGTTTATGTAGGTACACCAATGAATAATGAAAATGAGATTTGATGTGATGATTGTGTGAAAAATATTATATGAGATCATTCTGTTTGAAGTAAATTAGATATATTGATGTAGGATATCATGGTTATTTTCAAAATAACCCTTTTCTTGTTATTTGCATGGTGCATAGGGCAAGTGAATAGTACATGGAATATTCATCATATCTTCTGGATATGATGAATATTCTCTAAATGGATATTGCATCATTCATATATAGTTCAAATAAGAGGATGATATGTTTTTGAGTTACAATAAACCACCGGAGAAACCAATATACTCTATTGAGATACAATAACAAAAATTGACGTTGTCATCGGAGAGTAAAAGCAATTAGGAGTTAAATCATAATGTACTCTTTTCTTTACCCAATCTCTAGTCCCACAATGTTTTCTTGGTAAGATTTTTAATGAAGCAGTTTCAATATAAATATTATGTACTCTTTTTCTTTCATTAAATTTTTACATGTTAGGTTTTTCCTAGTAAGTTGTTAATGAGACACAATAATGTTTATTAACATTCACGGGGAGTGTAATTGTAGTTGTGGATGTTTATAATCACATAGATCATTAAGATTCCATTTTACAATTAAAGAGTGTAACCTTCAATGCCTTTATTTATATTATAATGTGGATTGATTCTTATGATAATGACATTGAAAGTGTTGGATTGACATGGAAAATCTATGAGAATGAGAATTACTTGCTCCTCCCTCTCCAATTCTCTTGTCTCATTCATCTCTTTCCAATTTTCTTTATTTTCATAACAATTTTAAAATTATCATCTATAATTTTTATAATTTGTAAAACTAAAAATCTTATGTATTCATTTGAGTTCTCAAAAGTTATCAAATGATGAGTTGTGATATTTATTGCTTCTATATAAAAGTTAAATTGATTTTGGAGAAATCCCCCACATACACATTCTATCAGAATTAATCATCTTTAGTTCAATGTTAAACACTAAATATAAACACTTATTTAAAAACAATTTGAACGTTAAGATTCATCACTTTATGAAGATGACTAATCTTTTTCCCCACACTCATCCATGTTCTTACTCTTTTCAAACTTTAGATTTCACAACTGCCACGAGCTATGGGTGGCCTTATCTTCTAGGATAATCGTCATCTTCTCAAACTCAACTAAGCCTAGAAACTTCAACTGGGTCTTATTATACACACTGCTTTGGGTCGCCAACCATTCCACTCCCCTGCTTGGTCATCAAGTTTTGTTTAATTTGACTAGAACATTCTCCTTCCCTTTCTTCTATTTATACTATTACAGATTTACAGTAGACACTTTTCAATCCTTTTACCTTTTCATGTCCATTTTATGAGGAGATTATATATGAAATGTTAAAAATATTTAGATTTGGTGTCTCTTTTCAACGGAAAATGGACTACACAAGAACATTAGAAGTCTAGTATTAGTGGCAAAAATAGAAAAAAAAAAGTTATTTATACTTTTTTTATTATGACCTGCACCATTACATTATGAACAAGAAAGCAACTGAGCTAAAATCTCGTGTTTCAGTTTCATACGTTCAATCCAAGCTTATGCATGAGGTGTTATGATTTAATTTTTTTTAAAATTTGTTATAAACACGCACACACCAACTGAGAGCTATGGGTGGCCTTACCTAAAATTTTCAGTTATTTCATCCTGCACAATTAAGAATTAAGGTTGAATTCTTATGACTAAAAATAACTTAATTATTTAATAATAATTAATTGAATTATAAATAAATTAAATTACACTATCAATTCACATATATACCCATAATTCGTTAAGGTAAAATTTGTATGTTCAAACTTGTCATTGTCATCTGGCTAAGCATCTTGACGAATTCTCATGGACCATAAATCCTTCCTAACTCGAATATTACCTTTGGACTTCCCAGATTCGTTTAGAAAGGTGGAAAGAACATTATCGCACATATCTTTTTGATGTGCATCTCATCAAGAGTATGACGTCATATATTAGACTTCCAATAAGGAAGAGTGAAAAATACACACTTATTGCACCATTGCTGAATGCTCAATATCCAAAGTGCTATGAGATCTTCTTCCAGCTCGTTCTGCATCATCCTTCTTCCCCAACTCAATATGAACATCTAGCTGAATAAGAGTATTGGCATCACTTAAATTGATAGGAGGTCCTCTTCTTTCTTGTTTTCCATTGAAACAATTCCTCTAAAATCTAAATTTGTGCTTCCCATCAAAGAATTGAAGACGACCTATAATGCACCACTTTCGACGGTATGAAACGCATAGTGAGTCTGTGTGAAAGTTACAGAGGGGTAAGTTAGTTCAGTATGCACGCTCTACCTAAATAACGTTTCAAGGCCCAGGCAGTCACTTATCGTCCGCTTCAAAGCCGCACATAATTTGAATAGTGTATTATCATATCCATCATATATCTCAATGCCATCAGTCTATAATTTGAGCAACTCGTTTATCAAATGTTACAAGTAGACATCAATATCATTGCTCAGTGCTTTCTTTCCTCGGATGATCATAGACAAAATAAATGAGTTTCTGTTTCATACACATCCATTGAGGCAGTTTGTAAGGAAGAAACACCATTGACTAAATATTGTAACTGGTGCTAAGGTTCCCAAATGGATTGAATACATCACACTACTACAGAGTATAGCTTTTACTACTGAAATTCGCGTCCTTTTTTAAAAAAATAGGAGTAAAAAATAAAGGCGGCCACTTTAGGCGCCCTACTATAAGATAGGGCGTCAAAGAGTGCCTTTAGGCGCCCTATATCAGGATAGGGCGCCAAAAGGGTGATTTTAGGCGCCCTATCTAAGATATAGGGAGCCAAAGGGGCCTTTAGGCGCCCTATCTGAGATATAGGGCGCCAAAGGGTACCTTTAGGCGCCCTATATCAGGATAGGGCACCAAAGGATACCCTTTAGGCTCTCTAAAGTTTCCTGCTTGTGACACTTTTAAAAAAAAATTACTTTACTCATAGGTCATTCACAGTGCCTCTGTCCGCCTGAGCGCCTCTGCTTCCCAGGCAGACCAGGACATAACATTTTACTTTTCTCTTGTTCAGCCTTTTCTATGGCTTTTGCGATGCAGACCAGGACATAAGAAGATGTAAGCACAAAGGTTGATAAAGTTGGAGGCTTCGAAAGTGTTGATGATAAGTCTTCTCTTTCTTCTTCTTCTTCTTCTTTAGTCCGGTGATTCTTCTCCCATTTCTGCAGCACCATTTTATTTATCTTGTCTAGATCTCTACGCTTGAGCTCGAATGTGGCTCGAGCCGAGCCTTCCACTTTCAGTGAGAAAATGTCGGATAAAATCTTCAAGCTTGGCTTCTTCTGGCTCAAATCCGTACCTGACCACCCATTAATGTACACAACTGCAATCCCATGTGTTTAATAGCAGGGAAGACCGTGATTTTGATTAACATAAACAAGCTTTTTGTTAAACAGATAATCAGGGAAGGGGACCCAATGCCAAGAATGGTGTTCATGGTTCGTGGGCACATACAACGCATGCAAAGCCTAAGCAAAGGCATGGTGGCCACAAGCATAATCGAAGCTGGGGGTTTTTTGGGGGATGAGCTTCTCTCCTGGTGCCTTCAACTATAGAAATAAAATGTGCTTGAGCTCGAAAACGATGGTCTTCTGCTTGAAACAGAGGACTGTTTCAGCAACCTCTGTTTTTGTGTCTCCTTCGGAATCTCAGATTGTTTCGGATTCAGTGATGAACCAGTCGATTTGCTTTGCGATAGAAACTGTAACGATCGAATCAAGCTCTTCCCTCGTGTGGCTTCATAATTCAAACTACTACATCGCTTGAATTGCCAGAAAGATCTCGATGGAGGCTTTTCTTCTTCGCTTAAGAACTCTACCAGTCTCTTCTTCTTATCCGTGCATACCGTGATCGAAGTTTCAGAACGAGGATGAACATAAGAATCTGAAAATCGTTGAATCTCGCAGTTAGAAGTAGAGGAAGCATTTGGAGATTTCGATCTTTTAAATTCCATGGGCACGATCTTGCCGTTGGAGAAAAGCTCATCGGCCGAAGAATGTTCTTAAGACAAGACATTATTGGAAATGCAGAAGACAAATTCAAAGGAGTCCAACAGGCGCAAGTCCGATTGACGGCGACCAACTTCCGTCATCGTCCGCCACGTTCATATGCCTGGAATCAGCAGAAGCTTTTGGGTTGGAGGCAGGTCACCTCAAGTGCGTTACGAACCACTTCCATTGTTGAGAACCTCGTTTTCCTTCATTTAAAATACAATAAATAAATAAAAAGAGACATACCGCGCCCTATCTTGAAAGATAGGGCGTCGTAGGGTACATACTTACGGCGCCCTATCTTCAAATATAGGGCGCCATAGACCCTAACTTTCTACGCCCAGCACATACACACTCCCCTGAGAAAGGGCGCCAATTAGGTTAAAAATAGGGTGTAAAAAGTACTTTTTGTAGTAGTGTTAGGCACCAAAGCAAAACGTATGTTTCTAGAATCCGCCGCAAAATCTGAAAATTCTTTGTCAAACTCTTTACAAGTCTCAGAATTCCATCGATGTCTTAACTTACCATTCGGATTCGTTTCAATATCATGCCATATCATTTGCTCTACCGTTTTAGATGATAGATACAATCTGTGCAAACGCGGCTTCAAAGGAAAATGTCACAAAATATTCGTAGGTTTCTTTGTTTTCTTCTTCCGCTTCCATTCTAGCTTGTGCCTTGAAGTGTTACACAGCTTGCAAATTTCTTTATTCACATCTTCTACCCAATAAAGCATGCAATCATTTGTACATGCATGGATTTTTTCCTAATACAAACTCATTTTGTTGATAATCTTCTTTGTAAAATAAAAAAAAGGGATTGTTGCCTCGAGGAATGCATCAACTAATGATTCTAATATCATTGACATTCATTTATCAGAAATACCAAACACTCAATATGGTACAATTTAATTAAAAACAATAATTTTGAGTATTTTATACACTAGGATATAGAGCTTTGTCGGCTTCATGCATTAGTTCAAAAAAAACTACGAGCTTCCTTGTTCCTCATGTACTGAGGTTTCAAACCTTGCACTTCATCTTATGTTACATCATCATGAATTCCAAAAGTGTCACGAAGTGCGTTATTGATGGGATCACCATGGTATTCTTGCAATCCTATTTGTGAGATTGTAGGACTATATTATCTCAACACGTCATCAGTTTCTCCATGATGTACCTAATATTTATAACTTTGAGGGAAGGGCTTATCTATTAAGTGCTCCCTAACAACATCTTTAACATGCCACTTTTTGAAATAACATTTAGGACAAGGACAAAAAATCTTACCATTAATCTTGCCATGTCTGTTAGAAAAATTCAAGAAATTGTTCAATCTGACCAAATGTTAAGGGGACATACAGGGGCACTTGATCCATGACTTATACATTGGAAGTACTTCAAAGATCGCAATAACACTGAGAACAATAATTGTGATAAGAGAAAGAAATGAGAATGTGGCTGGTGATGCGTGGAAGAAGGTTTAAATTGAAGTGTGATCAAAAAAAGAATGAGAATGAGGAAGTTGATAGAAGGAAGAAGACTTAAAATTTTACAACGTTCATTTAAACCGCTACCGAAAGTGCTACAGATGTGCATGTGCCCCTCACTCCCTTATGAATCATTATTCTTGACAACTTCTAGAATGTGTATTTCTATATTTGTAGTACAATCACTCAAATACTAAATACATAGCATTCATCTCATGATTGCACATATTAAAAACTTTTGATAATATTTTCAATACCTAATATATAAAAGTTTATTAACTTTATTTAAAATATCAATAAAACTCATTAATTAATATATTTATAATTTTTTTAGATTGATTTGTCTTAAATTGATATATAATCTAATAATTTATGTAAGTATTTAAAATATTTTTATTCAGAGATAATTGCAATGAACGTAATTAGACAGTTTATATTTTAGAAAATTGACATTTATTTATTATAATTAATTAATTTAACTAAAAGTTAATAAAATAAACAGTTTGTCATTATTGAGCCATATATGATGTCGCGTGATCAAATTCTCCACTTTCATCATCAGTCTTTTTCCAGAACATAAAGTACATTAATTTAATATGCACCAGCAAAGACTAAGATGGATATTTCTACATTAATTAATATATATAATTATTTAATTAAGGAAAGGGGAAAATCCGCACTAAAACAAACCTAGGTCCAGCTGTCACCGTACGATTCGATGCCAAAAAAGTCAAGCAAAAGGAAGAAACATGATTTCCTTCTTCAACAGAGATGCGATCTCTGAGAAGCCTCAGGAATCCCATCCCCAAATACCACCACGATGCGCACGTGACCCATCAAGGAATGCCACGTGTGTTAATTGCAAACTCTCTGATTCGCGTTGTGGCATTGATTCAGCCACGGCGCTTCCGGATTATCTCGGCGCCTCTGGCAACCCAACGGCTCTGATCTCATCTCTGTGGGCCCCGCCCTGTGCAGGCTAAGCACCGGATCGCCTCCGCCTACCCGTGATCGCTTCGTACCGATCGCCACCCCAAACAGCTTAGGATTCATTCCGTCTTCCATCGTGTCCAAGGGACCCGCGTTCTGCGCTGCCGGCATCAAATCGAGCGGTTTCACGGCGGCGAAGCCACTCGATTTAACTTGCGAACTGCTATTTTGGTTGTTTGCGTACTTTAACATTAGATTGAATATGTTGTTACACAGAGATCTCATCTCTGCCAATTGCTTGCTCAGCTGAACGTTCTCTTTTCTCAGCCTCTCGTTCTCGTTTAAGAGGTCAGCCGGAGCTCCGGTCGGTGATGAATTCGATGAAATGGCTTGTTCTTCCCCTGAGTTTGAAGGCGATATGATAGGCTTCGCCGTTGGTACCGCCGTCAATGGCGCTGGCATCACCGGGACTGAGGCTACCGCAGGTGCACCGGCAGCTGTTCCCGAGGACGACGAGATTTTCCGACGCTGAATTTCGCACAGAAGCTGTTTCTTGCCTTTGCGAAAGCACTCGTTCGTGATTTCCCAGCGATCGGGTACTACTTTTCTGAATCCCTGCAAATAAATATACAACACAGAAATGAGGGGGAAAAGCCCTACCAAAAATAAATGTAACAGACTAAGACAAAGACAAAAATTAGAACAGCAATATAATTACATAGGTGTTAAGTTGGCGGACGAAGCTAGAGAAATTGTTGTGCTTAAAATATTTGGGAAGCAAATCTCTGGCAAAAACCGTAGGATTCCAGACGATGAAACAGGATCCATCTTCGTTCCACGATATAACATCGTCTATGGAATGATCGTCGACAAGTTGGTAAGTTTTCGTTAAAAAAGGCGTCGGAATAGATCTCTGAGACTCACCGGC
>JANTPZ010008571.1:0-11133 GCA_025593235.1 Vachellia pachyceras
TTGTTGTAGTAGCAGAACTTGGTGGCTGTGGAATCGCAACGAGGACATGGCAAGGGTTCAGTGCGCTGCGGCGGGGGAGGGAAGCCCAAGCTCTGTTGAGGCCTGTAAGCACCACTCGGAGCTTGACTAGCCTCCATCTCCGGTACGGCAGTTTTATTTGGTTTTCAGGTGCTCAAAGCAAGCTGTGGTTATGAGCCTGAGCTCTCTGACAAGATAGTCAAAGCAAGTTGTGGTTATTTGGTTTCAGGTGCTCAAAGCAAGCTCCCATGGCGGTGATTGGTGTGAATAATGAAGAAGAACGAGGTTTGACAATTTGACCCAATATGCAACGTGGCACGTTCAGGTGGAAGTCTGACATGGCATCTGGGTTCAAGAACACGAAATCCAGATTCTCTGCGCTTTTGCCGTATTCAACGCTCAAAGTAAAAAACAGGATAGAGTTGTTAATTGCGGTGATAATATTATATCATGAGTGCCACCTGACCAGAAGCAAAGTCATCGTCGCATCGATTGCCTCTAAAGGAGACGTGACACAATGTGTTTATTTAAAAACACTTAACTCTCATCTAAAACACGTTTAACAGTATTTTTCATTAAAATGAGACAATCTGCTCCACGTATTTATCTCGATTTACGTAAAAGTCCTTACGTTCAAGCAAATTTTATTAACTTCTTCGAAAGCACTAGATTGTACAATAATGATCGTATGAATGAATTCTATAATTTAAAACTGAAGATTAACTAATCTTAATTTAGATGATAAAATGGGCTCATGGACAAATATGGGCTTTAACAAAACAGTTATGTTACACCTAATTATATTTGGACCGTCCATTCAAAGATAAAGATAGTTATGTTTAAAACACTAACCCGTCAAATGGAATCTCGTATTGATTAATAAAAGTGGGCACCTCCAGTGATATGCATTATTCATAGAATCCTTGCAGGAGAAAATATCAAAATAACGTAATTATTGTTATTCAAAGTAATTAGAAATGCGCGTTAAGTTGGCCTACGGAATTATTTGGACGGTTTACGTTGGACTGGAGGCCAGTAGTAGCAAGAGGGGCAAAGCATACAATTTTAAAAGAAGCAATAATGTAAATGTTTACTTGTTGGAGCATATAATGATATCACTCATACTTGAATGTCTCGTAAACACCAGCATTAATTTCTGGGCTTGATTTTCACATGCAAGGGATGGAGCTTGTGTGTGGTGAGGCCCACAGTATCCACATCTTCTTCGGCCCCTTCAGCGAGCTCCCACTCAAACTCCTGGACGAACCTGCCAATTGCAACGCTGGCTATTAAAGAAGCCATGAGAGAGCCAGAGCACACCCTCTTTCCTCCCCCAAATGCCATTGTCTTGTACAAGTCCGCGTTGTCATAATACTCCTTCAGAAATCTCTCCGGCTTCCACTCTGAAGGATCCTCCCACCTGTTCTTATCCATGTTACATCCATATATGTTCACCGTTATCTGTGTTCATCACCATGCATTGCCAGTATTTTGTCATCTCATCACTACGCATAAACCATAGAAAAAAGACATTGGGTTGTAAAGATCAAGTCACCTCGATTCCTGCAGGAATGTGATATCCTCCCAGTTGGGTGTCTTCGTGGACGTATCTCAGAGGGACGATTGGAACTGGACTATGCTTCCTCAAGGTTTCATGGAAAACAGCCCCTAAATATGGCATCTTAGATAAGTGGTCTTCAGTGACCTTGTTATGTCCACAGACGTTCCGGAGTTCCTGATACAGTCGCTCCTGTGATGCAAATAAGATGCGAATTGAGTGAATATTCACGGACCAATGTATTCTTTGAAAACAAAAACAATTGGAGGAATGAAGAAACCTGTCGGCTTTTGTCCTTGGAGAGTTCAAACATAGCCCATTCTGAAGTCACCAATGTCGTATCTGATGTCTCAACAATGGTTTCCCAGAGCAACATAAGAATTTGGTCTTCCGAAAGTTCCGATGATGAAAGCAGATAGTCAATGTAACAGTTCAATTCCTGTAACATTCAATGAGAAAGGAATTAGGACAAGCACCATTATAGAGTAGTATTTTTGCACAAAGATATAGTGACAGTCAAAAGGTGAAACAACCACTCCAGATGCAATTCGCTTCTTTTGCTTCTCCATCAGTGCCCTCATAACAACCTTTCTGCGGAAATCGATTCCACGGATTTTTTCCTCATAGCTTTTGTTTGGAATCCACTTGAGATAAGGGAAGAAATCGCGCCAATCCACCTCAATGGCACCCTCCATCAAGTCAAGTACCAGGATCTTGTATATCTCATCTTTTGTTAAGGTCTTGCCGAGCTCCTCCACATAAATTGCATTCACAACCTCTCCCATAACCTGTAAATTTCACTGTGCTCAGTTTACTAATGAATCGTCGCTTTCTACTCAGAAAATACAAACATAAAATGAAAGCTTACTAGCTTTAGAGAGAGTCCAAATAGCTCAGGAGCAAATATATCCCTGAAATTCACTGGTTGATTAGGGGAGGTCTTTACATGTTTGGTCAACCGCTCTGACATGTTGTCCATCATCACTTCTTTGTGGCCGCGGTGTAGTTTCTGAAAAATGGGGGAACAACACCAACAATAATAAATAGATCTCAATGACTTCTTTAGAAATTACAGACAAAGAGTTACGCACGCTCAAAAACTAAACAGGGCCACCAGAAAGTTACTGTAACAAACCTGTGCATTCGCCCCAAGGACGTTTGTAAGAATATGTTTTTTGATCGTTTTGTGGAAATCATCGTAGTCACTCATAGCAACCATGCATTTATTATAAGTGAGAACCTTGAGCGCATTTGACAACTTCTTCGATGAAATGGAGGAATATCTGGTCACCATCGCCTGAAACAACCATAAAAAATCAGAGGCCACTAAAACCATTTTCTTTCATAAAAAATCACAGACAGCACTGAGGTAGAACGAAGAACGTTATTCCTCTGCCCTCACGGGTTTCCGACAACTAATTGCGAAGAAAAATACAGCTTCCTATTAACTGATATGGTTAATTCTACTAACAAATTGATATATATAGAGTAAACAAACCTCCTTGGCCACATCAGCTGTGTTGAGAACAACAAGAGTGGAGGCACCGGTCCGGATGGAATAAATCGGTCCATATTGCTCAGCCCACTGTGTGAAGGTCTTGTAAGGTTTCTTCTCCTTCAGTTGCAGCAGATTCCCGATCAGGGGTAGTCGTCCCCGAACCTCTGCGACAATTATTTCACCCAATTCCACCATTAACCGTTGCATGCAATGGCATCATTTGTGCACAAAGTAATAGAACATGGTAATATAATTAATTTCCTCGATATTATTATCAGTCATCAAATTTGAGCGAGTCGCGTGGCATCATTCGAGGTTCATAGTTCGAAAATCAAAAGAGCAAAATAATTAACCACACAGAGCAGTACCTGGCACTGGAGGGAGCATAGAGTGATTGCTCTTGAAGAAGCTGTCGAATTTTCCAAGGAAGAAGACGACCAACAGCAAAGAAAAGCCACCCACCGCAACAGTGAATGCAAAAGGCTCTCTGAGAACAAGTTCAAGGATGTCTCTAATGGAAGCCATTGATCTTTCAGAGATAGATATTCGCACTATCTCTTACACAGGATGAGCAGAGCCTTGGCATGGGAGACATATTTATAGCATAGACACTCGCCCCCCATTAGAACTATAGAAGTTGGATAAGAACGTCGCCATTCTTTAAAAGTTCATTTGAGTTATTATTGCAATTAATTTTTCAACCAATCTGTCTCTCCCAGGGTTATTCATTATGATGGATTCGTAGACTTAAAAAAAGAGATCCTCGATGAGCATTGCCCATGTGTTTGGCGTGGTTATACTCTATCGTTATATGAAATCCACGTGAGAATGTGATGGAGAAGTGTTTTTATAATTTACGATGTAAATATATGAAGGAGATCATCTCATTTCATGAAAAAAATTATTAAATAAACGTTTAGCTTTTTCAAAAATGTAATTCCAAACAGGGTCACAGATTTTCTTAGACTGATTGTAAATTAAGGTACTACTTATTCTATATTTTAGAACATTGCAATGGCAAAAACAAAATAATATTATAGTAATTATGATCTTTATAGAGTTTACTAATTGGTGATACCCATTGTAGGGAAGGAAAAGGAAAAACTGAAGCATTAAATGCTGGTACAAGTAAAGGCACATGCATGCACTGAGTGGTGATGAAACATTCCCCCTTATTATTATTATGAACGAGTGTGTTCATTATACTGATAAATAAAATCAGATGGTTCTGCACAAGGTGCATTCACAACCACTTTGTACAATCATCATTTATCCTGCGCTGTATATTTTGAATATTTTTTTGTCTTCGACATTCCTCTTCAGCAAATGCGGAAAATCCGAATTCCTATGTATTAATATAAAAGAATAGATGCTGCGAAATCATAAATGCCAATTGATCACTTGAATTTTTGGCATAAAATACTGTCATCGTTGATGGGTTTGGCTTCTCTCATAATTATTTTTCTCAATATATTCAAAATCATATACTCGCCCTTAAATTAAAATAAATTGAGGGTCTAGACATGATATTTTCTAAGTATTATAAATTTAAATAAATTTAAATGGTTGATCTATATGATTTATAACCGAAATATATGTATACAAGATAAAAAAAAATTTGAACTTATAAACTTTGTAATAAGAATTTTATAAAACATTAAATTTGAACCATTAATTACTTGATATAAGGATGAAAATGTGATTTTAAATAGATATTGAGAAAGATATTTTGAGGAAATTCACCCCCTCCTATTTATTAATCGCTTCCCATGTATTTCAAACCGATCAAGCAAAACATTAAACCCATCAATTTTACCTTAAAATACAACAACTTTTCAACTTCATTGTTATTTACTATGCACTATAACATAAGACAGTAAAGTTAATTCATAATAAATGAATGATGGAATTGTATATTCATATAAAAATTTAATAAGATAACTTATAAATAAGATAAAAATAATACATTCCCTCTGTATCCTGTAAATAAGACTAGAGGAGTAACATTAAACTAGAATGTATTTCAAATTTTTATTTTTTGGAACATAAGTGAGTTGAATTACGAATTTACGATTCAATGGACAAGTAACATTAATGTTTTGTGCAAGACAAAAGATTCCGCGGTGCTATAATGGATGGGAATCGCTAGAGAGAGATTCCACACCCTTGCCTTTAAGATAAAGACGACTGAGGATGGTGTTGGCGCATCGGTTTTGGGCTTGTTTGTGGAGGCCGTTTACCTTCTCAAAATCCATTCCTGCATTTACCGAGATAAAATTCCTCTCAAATATTTACCTCGGAATCTGTGTTCGTTTTTTTAATGGACTATCCAAACAAATCCTTTACTTGTTCAATCCTGGTCGGGCTCATCCTGTCATCTTGATGCTGATGTTCCTTATCCTTTTTTTTTTTTTTGCCAATCTGATGTTCCTTATCCTGCGACCACAGCAATCCATCCTCCTTCTACCCCGTTAATTTAATTATTTATTTCGAAAAACTATAATTCATATAACTTGATATATAATCTTAATTCATCCTAACAAGTACAAGTCAATTCATGATCCATCCAACTCATCGTCTGTTTCCTTGTTACAGTCAAGGTCGGAAAATGGAAATAAAACCAAATCCATCCAAATCATGCATGTTTAGCAATTAAGTCTAGAATCACGAAATCGAGATAAAACTAACTACTTTCACATAAAATCATTTGACAAATGGATTCCTAAAACACACGTTGTCTTTTGCGTTCAGTGTTCAGACTTCAGACGGCGACGTGGGACATGAATCTGTACTTGCGCATGTGACCTGCGAGTGAAGTGAAAGACTTCTACTTTATATTTTTTTCCTACGAAAATGGATTTGAAATTACCTTTAAATAATGTCCATCGTCCAATTAAATTAGAATCCGTTGTTTCGAGTAGTTAGCTTAGCTAAACACAAAATTTTGTTTTAATCCCCTGATAAATATCTAGTTCCTTTAAAACATTTCAGAGATTTTCCCACTATGACGGGACACATACTTATTAGAGCATAATATCATCACAGCTCTATACAAACCAAAACCAGGGAACTCTGCCATACAATTGAAGTTGACACGTCTCGTAGACACATTCACTAGTGAAACTTGAAGAGCAACTAGCTCATTAATTTCTGGGCTTGATTTTCACAAGCAGGGGGTGGAGCCTGTGTGTGGTGAGGCCCACGGTATCTACGTTTTCTTCAGCCCCTTCGCCGAGCTCCCACTCGAACTCTTGAACAAATCTGCCGATTGCAAGGGTGGATATCGAAGAAGCCTGAAGAGAGCCAGAACACGCCCTCTTTCCTGCTCCAAACGCCATCGTTTTGTATAAATCCGCACTGTCGTACCTGTCATCCAGAAATCTCTCAGGCTTCCACTCGAAAGGAGCCTCCCACCTGTTCTTATCCATGTTGCATCCATATATATTTACTGTTATCTGTGTTCACCACCATATATTGTCGATATTGTTCATCCCATCACCACACACAAACCATAGGAAAGTAATCAAGTTCAAAAGTAAAAGATCAGTTCACCTCGGTTCCTGCGGGAATGTGATATCCTCCCACTTGGGTGTCTTCATGGACATATCTCAGAGGGATAATTGGTACAGGACTATGTTTCCTCAAGGTCTCATGGAAAATGGCCCCTAAATATGACACCTTTGGTAACTGGTCTTCAGAGACCTTGTTGTGTCCACAGACATTTCGGAGTTCCTGATACAGGCGCTCCTGTAATCCAAATACAACGCGAACATAGCCATCATTCACACATGCAGGTATATTCTCTGATAATGAAGAAACGAGACGACAACAAAAAACAACAAAATGGAGGAACAAATAAACCTGTCGGCTTCTGTCCTTGGAAAGTTCATACATGGTCCATTCTGAAGTCACCAGTGTTGTATCTGATGTCTCAATAATGGGCTCCCAAAGCAACATCAGAATCTGGTCTTCCGTGAGCTCTTTTGCTTCCGGTGATGATAATAGGTAGTCAAGGTAACAGTTTACTTCCTAATACATTCAATGACAAAGGAATTAGGACACCCTCCATAACATTTTTTCTTTTTTCTTTTGCACAAAGCAGTAGTGATACTTTTAAAGTAAACCAACCATTCCGGATGCAATTCGCTTCTTCTGCTTCTCTATTAACGCCCTCATAACAACTTTTCTCCTGAAATCGATTCCGCGAATTTTTTCCTCCAAGCTCTTGTTCGGAATCCATTTGAGATATGGGAAGAAATCGCGCCAATCCACCTCAATTGCACCCTCCATGAAGTCAAGTACCAGAATCTTATATAGCTCATCTTTCGTTAAGGTATTGCCGAGCTCCTCCACATAAATTGCATTCACAACTTCTCCCATAACCTTCAAATTTCATCGTGCTCAGTCTACTAAATACTAGTGATCACTCTTTACCCAGAAAAATATTTATATGAAATGAAAAACTTACTAGCTTTAGAGCTAGTCCAAAAAGTTCAGGAGCAAATATATCTCTGAAATTCACAGGTCGATTGGGGGAGGTCTTCACATGTTTGTTCAACTGCTCTGACATGTTGTCCATCATCACTTCTCTGTGGATGCGGTGTTGTTTCTGAAGAGTGGGGGGCAGCAACAAATAGATCTCATGACTTAGCAATCACGGAGAAAAAATTGCGCATCCTCAAACACTCAACAAGGCAACCCAGAAAACTACTGTAACCAACCTGTGCATTCACCCCCAGAACGTTTGCAAGAATAAGTTTTTTGACCTTTTTATGAAAATCATTGTAGTCACTCATAGCAACCATGCATTTATTAGAAGTCAGAACCGTTAGAGCACTTGACAGCTTCCTTGATGAAATGGAGGAGTATCTTGTCACCATCGCCTGAAACAAGCATAAAGATCATATCATAGGCCACTCAATCAATTTTTATTTTAAAAATATATATAGACATCACTGAGGTAGAATGAAGAGTCTTACTCCTCAGCCTGTACAGGTTTCCGACACCTAATTGCAAAAGAAAAAAGAAGTTGAACGAACCTCCTTGGCCACATCAGCTGTGTTGAGAACTACAAGAGTGGAAGCACCGGTTCGGATGGAATAAATCGGTCCATATTGCTCAGCCCACTGTGTGAAGGTCTTGTAAGGTTTCTTCTCCTTCAGTTGCAGCAGATTCCCGATCAGGGGTAGTCGTCCCCGAACCTCTGCGACAATTATTTCACCCAATTCCACCGTTCATCATTTCACGCAATGGCATCATTTGTGAACGAATTTATAGAACATGCTAAAAGAATTATAGCAAAGGGCCGAAAGAAATTTAATCCAGAAAATAATTAATCGCAAACAGTAATACCTGGCACCGGCGGAAGCTTAGAATGCTTGCTCTTGAAGAAGCTGTTGAGTTTTCCAAGAAAGATGATCAACAACAGCAGAGAAAAACCACCCAGTGCGACAGTGAAGGACAGGGCCTCTCTGGGAACAAATTCTCGGATGTTTCTCACTGAAGCCATCGCTCTATTAGAAGCAGATATTCGCACGATCAACGAGTAAGCAGTCGGAGGCTGGTATTTATAGCACATACACCCGATCCAAATAATAGTTGTTAGGATGTGGCTAATTGTTTTATATTGTTGATCTAGGTAAAACTTTCTAAATTTGGATAAAATTAAACGAAGAAAAGTGCAGTACATGAGTAGCATTGGACGAGTGTGCATATTAGCTGGCACCTAAGAGCAAGTGAGAAGTTTAATTTAGTTCTGATTTATCTTTCAAAATTATCATTTCCTTCCTAAAGTATTCATTCGAATTGTACACTGAAGAAGTTTCTATGCAACAAATAATCATGATAAAAACGACGTTTCAAGGAGATAATAGATGTTTATTATAAATAATTAACTTTGTAACTCACTAACTTTTGAAAAAAGAAGAGAAGGAACCATGAGAACGACTTGAGGGAAGTGAGGGCTTGAGAATATGGTTCTGTAAATATCCGGTGGTCCAGTTGGATCTGGTCCGATCCAATTCAAAGTAGTGTTGTCTGGCTTTATCCAATCTAAATAGACAATATAATAAAATTGAGTTAAATTGAACTAAACTAACCGATCAAATTGGATCGAGTTTAGAACTAAGTGTTCAGATTAGTTAACCTGATTCAGCCCAACCCAAGTTATTTTTTACTTATTGATTTTTTAATTTCGTATGTTAGTAATGATACTTATTATTATTAAATGTTGAATATCATCGATTTATACTTAAATTTAAATATTTTGGAGTGCATATATATAATTTTATATTTTTTTATGTTAATTTTTTATCATTAGATTAAAATTTCACCTTTTGTAAAGGGAAAACAAAAGAAATGATTTCATTGAGATTAAATCAAGTAGATCGGTCGAATGTAATCTTACTTCGAGTTGATAATGAATTGGATCAAATCTCAAATCATCTTGTATAGCATGTGATCTGTACCGAATAATACATCGGGTTGGGTTTCAACCCGACCTGGTTTAATCTTAACCTTGCACACTTCTACTTGAGAGCTTGCATAAAGAGAGAGAGAGAGCAGGGAAGGTGGAGAATTCCAAATTCAGAAGAGGGAAAGGGCAATTCTTATTGATTTTGCATTCATCGTAGCTTTGACATAAGGCTCTTGCGATTTCCCTTTTTCATTTAAAATATTAACTGCGTATCTTTCCCTGTGACTGGCCAGGATCTCCCTAATCAATCCCCATGCTTTATTTATTTCCCTCACATGGCCGCCCATCAAATATTCACATTTTAATCTTTAATTTTTTTTATATAGTATTTAAAATCTCAACTCCAGCTCGCTTAATGTTTTCCATCGTTCCCCATCTGTCAAAAATATTATTGCAAATACATAATAATTATATTTTAAAAGTTAAAACGCAATACACTCTCTACCCATCATTAGAGCCAGCGACACATGTTGGGTCATGGTTTGATAGCGGGTTCAGGTTTGACATTTTTTTAACCTCTCAAAGTATGGGTTGTTCCAATCCGCACTACCAAATGATGTGCAAATCCTACCAATTATAAGTTCACTTGTAGAGAGAAGCTTTTGGGAGGAATTAAATAGAGTAGAAGTCCATTAATAATTGTTTTTCAATTTGTTTTTAATTCATTATTATTGATTAAATTTTATAAGAGTAATTTAGGACTTGTTTAGAAGTTATTTTAAAAATAGCTTTTACAGATTTTGAGGTAAAACCTAGGTTTGAAAATTTATTTTTGTTTGAGAAGTTATTAGCTTTTACAGATTCCGAGAGAAAAGTAGGTAGGAAAGATGAACGAGAAAGAAAGAAAGAGAAAGCAGGAAAGAGAAATAAAAAAAGTAGGAAACAGAAAAGAGAAAGAATAAATAAAAAAATAGGAAAGATGAAAAAAGGAAGAATGAAAAAAGTAGAAAAGAGAAAACCTAAATTTCAAAACCGAGGTTTTGTAACCCAAAATAGCTTTTCTAAAAATTTTTGTACTTAAACAAAAATTTAATTTTAAGTCAAAACTTAAATTTTAAAATCAAATATAGGTTCTGGTAATAGCTTCCAAACAAATCTTAATTTAGGAATATATTTGTATGCAGGCCTAATAACTTATGCCCCGTCTCTTATGACGAGAATCAGGCAGGTACAAACAATGTGAGTAAATAAAAAGGGATTAAGGTGGAAATGGGATGAACAGGTACATACACGACGACGTGTGCGTTGGAGCCGAAAGATTCGTTGGAGCGATGGCGAGGGGGAAGCGGCTGGGAGAGAGATTCCAACGCTGTTGGCTTTAACAGACAGCAGGGCAAGGACGGCCATGGCAACCGACAAATAACGGGAATCCCAATATTAGATATCCATCAGCCCACGCTACCTCTTGTGTCCGCATATATATAAGTAATGGCTGGTTTGAACGTTAGGTTTAAAACCTAAGTTTTACAGATTCTGAAGTAAAACTTAGATTTTGAAATGTGATTTATGTTTGGAAAGTTATAGCTTTTACAGATTTCGAGGTAAAAAAGTAAGAAAAAGTGGGTATGAAAGAGGAAAGTAAGA
>JANTPZ010008574.1:0-22821 GCA_025593235.1 Vachellia pachyceras
ATGCCCAAACATGTTGTGCCCTTGTTTTACTGGTCTTCCCACTCCATTAATTATGATTGCCAAAATAAACTATTAGTGGCCAAAATGTTTAGGTCAAATTCGAGAGGCATCAAGGGAATTATTCTTATTGATCAGTGATTTAATTAATTTTAAAAATCTCTCTGCAGGTTTGTCTCTAGCATAACCACATACGTACACTACAAACATTATGTTAATTGAGCGTGACGCTTTAATTATGTCCTCCATTATTTTAAAATCGCTTTAGATGGTGATATAATCAAGCGTCATCAGGATAAAAAATTAAAAAGAAAAAAAAGAAAGAGAACAAGAAAATAGATGCTAATTTTGGCTTTCTAGTTGGTTATTAATCTTCAATTAAGAGATCCATTAATCATAGACATTTCTATATGTTACATAAAATTTTAAACTAGACTCACCTAACAAGATACTTTATAGTGCTGGATGTATATGAAAAAAATACTTTAACGTAATCTATACATTTGAAAAAAAATACTTCTTAATGCTGTATACAACTTAACCCTATAGGTATGTCGTCCTTCTATCAAACTAGGTTAAGACTTCCCTTAACATTGTGTGTGTATATGTGTATCTTTAATTCCTTCTTAATTAATGGATAAGACTTTTAGAGTTGATGAAGAACAATAAAGTCAACTCGCGAATTTGTCTCCAGGATGAACTTGAACACAAAACGCCAATGACATTAATTGAAGACTTCACACAACAGATGATCATGAGGTTGATGTTGAACTATTTGCTAATGTTTTGACAGAGAAACAAATACAGAGACAGCGATCTAATTAAAGGAAAGGAAAGGAAAGAAGAAAGAGTGGGAAACTCCTGGATCTGAAATTTGGTGTGCTATTATGTAGTGCTTTCATTGGGGACCATTTTTGCGTCATCAATTATGGAAACGAGGAATAAGAAGAAGAGGAAGAGTTATTAAACACTTGCACTTCA
This sequence comes from Vachellia pachyceras, assembly GCA_025593235.1. NCBI lineage: Eukaryota > Viridiplantae > Streptophyta > Magnoliopsida > Fabales > Fabaceae > Vachellia > Vachellia pachyceras. The sequence goes on from JANTPZ010008574.1 coordinate 979, forward strand.
ATTCCCACAAGTTAAAAGGTGACACGTAAAAGGTCTCTCACAAAGGGCAATTGAATGCATATAACGAGGGAAAAGGTCCCATAACACTTTTCACTATTGCATGCCAAATCCACCATCACCTAGCTAGCATGCTTTCTCATTACTTCTCTCTCTCTCTCTCTCTATAATATTTATAGAGAGAGAGAGAGAGAGAGAGAAGATAATCATGTCACCAAGGTCAAACTTGAAGCAAAAGCTCGCAAAAAGAATAAGAAATGACACACAGCTGAAAAGAAATGAGACCCATCTTGCTCATCAAATAAGTTATATATATCGATGGGTGGCTTCTTTGCACTCAAAGAAAGTAAACTTTTTTTCCGATCATATTTGTTCATCTCCTTCAACTAATTAAATTCCTTCACAAGCCTAGCACATGATTTTTTAACTTTCTTGTTCTCTCTATTTCTAGATTAGGATCAAGAAAGAGGAATCCATGGTAGAAAAAGAGAACCAATTAAAGAAAAAGGGGTTTGATTTGTTAATTAATTAGTTGCTCCACCTTTTATAAGCAGGACTTGATTATTGTCTTTGAGGATGATTATGGGAAAAGTTTGTATATGCGTTGTTCTTACTCCATCTGAAAGTTAAATGAATAAGTGGTGGATTCATGTATTCTGAACATTTTAATAGTGAGTGGTAGAATAATTATTAGCTTTTCTTGCAACTGGCTGATTGGAAACTAGAAAGAAAGCCCAAAAAAATAGTGTAATAGACGAAATCAAAGCTTAAATGTTATCCCTCAAGCAAAATTTAAGAAAGGATCGGAAAAAACATACAAACCATTGTTTCTAAATATAAGAGTTAGAAAAAGAATTTTACCTTAATAATAAATATAAGGTTTTAATCCACTTTATCTTTAAATTTATAATTGTATGTATCCCAATTGATTACATATATGTTAAGGGAGTTTCAATTAAGGTAATTTTAATAGAAATAATTAAATGGAGTGTTTTAGGAAAATCAACACATATTCATTATAAATAACTAAATCCATTAATTTATTTAATATTAATAGTTTTAAATATTTTGCTCTTATATTAAGAAAAAGAGGTAATACATATGCTAATTTTGAATACAACAATAATATACATATAGTAAGTGTAATTAACATGCGCCTGGCTAGGTAGTTAATTTGCAGATGCATATGTATATGGGTTATCTTTATCATTCAAGCTTTTAATTTTGAATTAAGAAAATAAAGAAAAAGTTTCTAGATGAAGTACTTTCGGTTTATAGCTTTTGAAATATATAAGGATATATGTCACATACACATGGCTGGTTGATTGAGAAAAACAAACATATATTAGTCAATTATAATAAGAGAATTATTAATGTTAAAAGCATGTTGATACAAATTAAGATAAAACAAACATATATTAGTCAATTATAATAAGAGAATTATTAATGTTGAAAGCATGTTCATACAAATTAAGATAAACTTCTTTTTACATAATCATATTGAAAAAGTAACTTTTACATCTAATTCAAATAGGTACTTAAAAGGCCCCACCCCATCGAACATCCCTAGTCCATGTTGTAAATAATGGGTCCATTTGGCAACCATTATGCATGCCTATAAGTGTATTGCACAGTGCGAGAAGCCCAATTGAAGTCTTGTTCATTCATTCTGTTTGTTTGGTAGGTCTCATGGCGGTAAGTGGCTTATGCGTAGAAGTAGTTTCTCTGAACAAGCAACAAAGAGCAGCTTCTACCTAACGATGCATCTCGTCTCGGCCTAACGTTCTCGAACCATACTGAGATTTCCTTCATTTGCATTTAATTCGCCTCTAGCATGCATTTAGTAGCCTAACCATTATTCCAACACATGCATTTACTCTTCTTTCATCTGCAGATACACAACCAGCGATCTTCATCTCCTTGAAGCACCGTGTAGTAGATCTATGTCGAATTTCTTCTGATCTGGCAAGGAAGGCATGTTTGTGCGATTTAAGGAGCACGATCTGGTCGGCGTCGATGTGATCTATGTTGGCAAGTTCTGTAGTTGTCGTTTGAGTCGTTGTTGTCGTCGGAAGAGCTCTCATCAAGTTTTCTGTTCTGATTTGGTAGGTAAATTTCACCTCAAATTTAGTAGGCTGATCCGGATGTGATATGATATGTTGGCTTTTTTTGGAGTCTCGTGAACTGTAATTTAGATTTCTTGGCATACAGATCTGCTTTGAAGTTGTAGTTCAGTTTCTTTTGTGTGGTATGCGCATTTGATTAACCTGTGAACTGCGATCTATAAAGTAAAAGCTTCAAGATAATTCATCTCACATGCAGTTCAACTTTTCCTTCAAGTTTAAAATCTTTGAACGTATGCCTGCATATGACCATGACACACAAGTTAAACTTATTTGTGCAACCATGGCCATTCATAATTTCATCCGTCGAAATTCCACTACTGATGCAGTATTCAGCCAAGGTGAACAAGTAATGTTGGGTGATGAAGATACAACTGATGTAGCATTCTCATCAACCCAAACTTCATCCTCTTCAAGATATATGATGCATATGCAATTAGAGACGAACTTGTTAATTCTAGGAATAGCAATTAGCGATATTACTATTGTCATTTGTAATTACAGACTTTTATGTTATTTCAAGTTTAATTTAATTTTAATTTACAAAGTTACTATTTAATTTTAATTTAGTTTTCATGGTTCATATTTTTAATTTTAGAAAAAAAAAGTTACTTATCCCACTGTATTTCCAAACACATTTCCTTTTACAAATAAGTCGTTTATCTGAACTTGTTCCCAAACGCACTTTTACAAATAAGTCACTTCTTCCATCGCTTTCCCAAACACAAATCACTTTTACAATTTGACTTATTTCCAATATAACTTCTCTGTAAGTATTCCTACGAATAAGTTACTTATCCCACGGCACTCCTAAACGGATCCATGTATAATTAATTACTTGTGTATTTTCTTGGATTGGACGAGCATAAAGACGTCAAATTACCACTTCAAAAGCTGTGTTTGAGCAATCTTTTGGGGTGTTAGTTAATTGGAATCCTCAAGGCGTAATTAACGACCATCATTATTAGAGGATCACACTTGGGTGAAAGAGCCAATCTTTCCCCCCACTAATTAATTAATTAATGGCTTTTCAAAGTGTGCTCGTGCTAGCCCAGCACTAAAATCCTCACTCAAAACTTTACACCAAGTATTTTGGCTTTTCCTAGGAAGAAATTTACGAAATAAAGCTTCTTTTTTGTTCCAATGTGAGTGATCTCTTGCTAATTGGGTTTACATATTGAAAAGGAAGCACGCCTATGTTGTACACTTTTAGTGCACTATATAAGATAATCATTTTCAAGTTGTAATAATTACGATCCAATTAGATTATATATACTCACACATATAAAGCAGCGTTTCACAATAATTAATGTGCCTGTTAAAGTGATGACAAATCCTTGAGATGCCCGTTCCCTCAAGGGTCCAACTCGATGCATTGTTTGCTATTGCGATTGCCACAGAGTGAGTATGCAATGAGTCCTACATTAGTTGATTTTTTTTTTCCCCAGAAAGACAGGTTCGGTAAGATTTTGGGTTTTCTAACTTCAACTGCGAGTTTTTAGAGTTTGGTTCTTCCAAAAACTTGCACTTGTTATAACGGTGCTTCCATTGACATTGCCCGACAGACTGAAGAGAGCTACCTATAGGAGGATTCTAAAGGGGTTGACCTTTGGGAGATTGAGTATACCACTACAGTGTGGAACCATTCGGACGTGATTCAATGGAAGCATTGTTGTAACAAGTGGATTTCCTTAAAAGATGAACTTTACGAGGTCTTAGGTTTCCTACTTCAACACATATCTTTTAAAGTGTGATTGAGTGTGATTCATCTGAGAATTTGTATTAATAATAAAGAATGTGTATCCCAACACTTTTCCATTGGAGTAATGCTCACACCCACTCACCCCTTGTATTATAGTATTTGGACATTTGACTCCACAGCTTCGTTTATTAAAAGGAGGATAGATTGTCATATGGAGTTACGAGACTTTTGCCGATATCATTATCTTACGTTTGAGCATGCGTATCAATGGTTCTATTCTCAATTTTCCCTGTTGAGCATGCACCTAGCTTTAATTTTAGGGATTTTGTTTGCATTCATGTAAAGAAAATTGGAGTTTTGTTGTGAGAGAGAAGCAAAATATGTAGGGTTTGGGACATCATTATATAATAATATCAAGAAAATATAAATTTAACACCCAAAAACTGTGTGTGTGTGTATAGAGAGAGAGAGAGCGCAGTCTCGTCGAGTTTTGAATAAAGCCAGTTAATTACATCAAAATTACTGCCCATAATATGTCACCAACGTTAACTTATATATAATTTTTTATACATGAAATTACTAATGTTATGAATTATTATTTATGAACAAAATTAATTATGTCGAAGTTCTTTATCGATCAGGAAGATACATACAAATAGGCAACCGTATAATTAATGCCCTACCAAAAGACAACATAGAAGTCAGCATGTGAAGAAGTACGAGACTAACCGAAGTAGCAACAGTTATTGTGCTTGTTTGGGAATCACATTTAAGTTTGTAGAATGGATTAAATCCAAAAATTCGTTAATTTGAAGTGTTTAGTGACTCCTTCTTTCAAAATACATTTTAAGTAAAAAATTCTTTTTGGTAGAATAAATAATGCATTCTAAATCCAACGTTTATCCAAACATAAATGTACTCTCTCAAAATACATTTTGTAAAAATGTATTCTTCCAAACAGTTTTTTAAATGGTAGAATCAAGGAAAACCAGTTTATTTGTTCACATGCAAGCAAAATAAATATAAAAATGTGACCTTCTTTTACGGTAATAACCGTGCCACCGCTGAAGACCTTTCGAAGTGACTCACCATAATGTCAACTACTAATATGAAAGAAGTTTTATTTTTGCAATAATAAGGGGTCACTTTCATAATTTCTTTATCTTACAGTCATAAATATTCATGACTTGTAACTATTGCAACTTATTATAAATTTTGTTATGTGATATATTATGAAGATATGCAATATTTAATATATACACACACACAAGTAATAATTCTAGTAAAAGATTTACTTTGACATCATAAACACAAAATTTTGAGTTGAAGAATCTAATTATATTACGTACTTATATATTTTCTGTCATAATTGGTAATGACAGCCAATTTGATAAAACCCACACAAGAGTGGGTGATTGATTTTTCTTGTACATAGGACCATTTAATTAATGCAAATAAATAAAAAGAAGTGGGAAACCACAACAAACATGCGGCGCCTCTAACGAAAAGCCAAAACCAGATAAGAAGACATTGAATAAAGATTGGTTCATGTCCTTCAAAAAATTGATTCATTGTTACAAAGTTATAAATTCAAATTCCATAGTCAATATAATTACCTCATTAATTAACGATGTATAATCATCCGGAGTATGCTTTGATACTTGTAAATTTCTAAAACCCAATTTATCTAAGGGTTTATTTGAAAGTCCTCTGGATAATAGCTTTTACGGATTCTAAGGTAAAATCTAGGTTTTAGAGGAAAATTTTTACGGATTCTGAAGTAAAATATAAGTTTTAAAAAGTGATTGTGCTTTTGAATTTATTGACTTTTATGGATTCCGAGGCAAAAAGTAGGTAGGAAAGAGGAAAGAGAAAGAAAGAAAAAGTAGGAAAATAGACAATTTATTTAGAAAGATGGTGTGATTTGACAAGAAAATAGCTTTTTCAAAATTCAGATTTCAGACAGAGGTTTTGTATTTAAAATAACTTTTTTTAAAAATGTGAGTACTTGGACAAAACCTAGGTTTTGAAACCAAACCTAATTTGATTAGATTAGAGATAGTAATTAAGTTAGTTAATATAACATGTTTTTTAATTTCATTCATGTTTCTCTTATTTAATTATTGCTGAAAGAGTATCAATAGGATAATTTGGAGAAAAATTGAAAAAAATTAGAAATAATTCTTACATTTAGAGTCAACATAAACTCGTAAATTAGGTCTAGATTAAACACTGTGTGAGTATATAATGGAAGATTTAAAGCACTCAGAAAACCATAACACACACATATCCTATATATATCTTAATAAAAGGTTAACATTTATCCCCAATAAGTTGAGGTTCAAATCACAAGGACATTCGCAGAAACCATGCATTAAAAAGGAACCCAATATTAAGGGACAGGGGAGTATTATTGTTTTTATTTTCTACAACTTTTTTATGATATTTTTTAAAAAATAGAATAGATGCATTGGATAGGAAGATATGCGAGAAAGAAATTGACTAAACTAAATCTTCCACATTTTTTTGGGCAAAGGTGTAAATTCAATAACGAAGTTATTGTCCAGAGCATTAAGCACAATTAACTGTCTAAGGATAAAAATTTAGTAATAATCAATTAGTAAATGTGTAGATTTAGCAACGCCGTTAAATATTCCTTAACTCAGTAAATCAGCTTACATATTTTATTATTTTTAGAGTATATATTTTCATTTTGGTATCATTTAGGCAATCAAAATTACTCTTTTTTTATTAACTTCCTCAGTGAAAGTTACTCTAAATAATTTTTCTTTCTAATGGTAAAAAATACTCCTTTTTGTTTACATTTTTTATAATTGAAAAAAAAAGTTAAACAAAAATGAGTAAGAAAAAAAATTAAGGAAAAATGAGTAATTTTGATTACCATTATGAAGAGAAAATTATTTAGAGTAATTTTCATAAAAAAATAGTTTTGATTACATAAATGATCCCAAAATAAAATCATATACTCTAAAAATAATAAAATATATCAGCTAGTTCACGTAGTTAGAGAGGATTAATGGCTTTACTAAAGTTACACCTTATTAAACTAAATTTATATCATTAAAAAGTTAATTTTATTGGATGTTCTTAATTAATAATTTCGTTGTTGAATTTACCCTTTCAACCTTTTTTTTTCCCAACTAACCTTGCGAGATTGAGTCCCGTTTTATGTTTTTTTGTTCCTCGTGGCAAATTTGCTTGTAAGGTGCCGCGTCGAGAAGAAGAAGATGATGATCATAATATTCTTTTTGACCAAAGAAAGAATAAATAAAGGCAGAATTGCAATCAAAGCATTAATCAAGACAAATAGTATTTGTAATGAGCGAGCGCCTTTTATTTGCCAATGTTATCATTTTTACTCGTCAGATTTTAATTTCATTATCTAGGGCATAATTGTAATTCTAACATAAATAAGTGCTCCATTTTTTATATTTCATTAATTGGACTCGGAACTGAAGACAAACTCCAAAATAAGGTATTCCCTTGTTCTTCACACATGGGCCTTCTAATGTCACATGCCTCTAGAAGTTCAGCTCAAAAAAAAAATAATAGTCTTAAAAGCCTTTCTGGACCATCACTGTGGCCTACGAAAGATGAGTGCAAGCCCAATCATCCCTTTTGTTTCCAGCACTGAGTACAAGCCCAATCATCCTAAGCCCACACTATTATACGTCTCTTTTTCTGGCCCACAGTACTTCTGTCATAATTTTTGCCTGTCCACGAACACAAGAAAAAAGAGAATTGCCCATTAAATCACTTGTTTGGATCGTTTTTTTCTCCGTTCTTTCCCCCAAAGCCAATTTAAGTGCCTTGCTCAAATTGGCTAGGTAACAAAGGACTTTGGATATGTCATATACCAGCGGCTTTAGTCCATTAAGATTAACGAATCTTCATTGAAAAAGGTAAATATTTAATATTTGACAATATCTAAAATATAATCATCTTTAGTAAAAAAATTACCTTTAATAAAAGGGTATTTATACTTAAAGAGTCTGATTCATCCAAGTGTGGCATTGGTTTTTACAAGTTTCAAAATTTTACTTAGTTTCTCATTCTTCTCAAATGGACCATCCATATTGTTAAATGGACAGTTTGATCTATTGTGACACAAAAAATTCATCATTATAAATTTCTTCTTTTGTATTTCAAGAGCAAAATTTTGCCAAATGATGATATGGCTTTGTGAAAAATAGTTTAAAGTGTCTAATGCACAAAAATATTGGAAGATACCGTTTGTGTGTGATTTATAATATATGAGAAGTATATTATAGTAATTTTATCGTGAAATTTTTTTTGAAAAATATATTTATAATGCCGATACAAATAAACAAGGTGATTGAATGCGAGAAAAGTACTTCTAATTTTTGGAAGATATTTGCACAGCTGTAATGTGTGTAACTACGCCGCCAGCCGCCAGCCGCGATCAAACAAGCCCGCCTTGCAACTGAAACATGGGCACATTAATGTGAAATCCCTCACGGTTTAGGCTCTCCGAGACCGACCCAGGAAGACAGTTCCATCACTGTCATGAAGTTCAACTTTCTATCTCGTTTCTCACATCGCTACCACCGAAACGAAGCTCTTCATCGACAAACCTTGGAACCAAAATGGTCGGGCTTCACCGTAACCTTAGTTCTAGCTGCTGTTTCCGTTACAGCCGCTTTGTCCGGTATCAACTATAAACTCTGTCTTCTCTTTCTGTGCTTATTATCTGTTTCTCCTGTTTGGCTCTGTTCAAGCTTCAAACTTTTGAATCCCCGACCTTCAAGAACTTCATGTGAGCTATTGAAATTGCAGCGCACTTATTCAAGGCGAAAACGAAAGCTTTGAACTCCAAGCTTCGGGAGCTTGAGGCATCCCTCAAATCATCCATAGAGAAATGCGCATCTGAGAGGCAAGGCCGCATCAGGGCACAACAGGTTTCTTTCCTTCCCTCACTTATTTTATTCAAATGAATGCTTTTGTCTTTCTTTTCTTTTCATTTCTTTTCTCTTTAAATGAGAGATTAAACAGTGGAAGAAAAAAGCCCGCCGGAGGGACAGAGTGGTGCTTCTTTTTCATCCTTCTCATCTTTTTAAAAAGTTGTCGGCTAGATTATTCCTTTCCATTTCTTTGATCCCCATCCATCGAAACAAAGATTAAGCTTCTACGTTGGAGCTCTTCTTGAAATATTAATCTGAATGACTTTAGTGGCAGGACTAAGGAGTTTGATTCTTATTGCCCACATTTCCTTTATCAAATTAAGTTTTAGCACAACTGCATAAGCAGACAAGGCTTTCACGTGAGAACTAGAAATTTGTTTTTGGGCTAATGAACATAATAGAGATATTACTAATAATTGGCCTTAAGTAGAGTTTGTTTTAATAGTGGATGGGTCTGATGAGGAGAGGCTGGAACACAAAATAAAGCATGGTTTCTATCTTGTAAACTTAATGGAGTGGGTGTGGTAGATTATGGTGGGTTCCCAAACCATTATATCCCACCCCGCCCCTGGATTTTCAAACCATAAAAAAACAGAAGTTGGAAGATTTGGAATGGTTTGCCTCCTTACGTTTCATTCAGTTAATCAGCTAACATTTTGCTCTCGCTAAGCATTATAGGAAGTGAAATACTGGTGTAACTTGGAAGTTTGTATCTCTAACCCTCGTCACTCAAGTTATTACTATTAGCTTGTTAACTTCCAAATAACTGAAAAGGGGTTGGTTGCCCTCCCTTTCTAGACTAGATCTTCCAACAAAATTGTGATATCCCTTTCTCTTCCCATTCTACCCCACTCTCGCCACTCTTTGCAAAACTTCCCAAGAGAGCCTAAGCTTCTGAGTTATAGAGGCCTTGTATGTAAATTTACTTGTCTTATGAGAGACTGACCTTGATGAATGCTGTGAATGGCATGTGACCGTACTTGAATGCTTTATTATGGCGGCACTTTTGTATGGCTTGGTGGCTAATTATTTGCTAGTTAAATTTAGATTATTGTCATAAGAAGAAACTTGGATTCAAATATTGACGTGTCTTTTATTAAATAAAATTTTATCATCACTCGGCATTATGCTAATTTGTTTGCTTTAATTGCAGTCCTTGAGAAAAGCACTAACACAACCTAAAAGTGAAAACATAGAGATGAATTACTATCCCATGGCACCTATTGGCATCATCCAATCATGCTTCTCTACAAGGTAAAATATCTGTTGATGATTTTTTATCTTATTTGACTAATAAACAGTCCATTTATGGTAGCTTGAAATTGCCAAGTCAAGCAGTTTGAATTGCTTTTCCATTGGTTCAAAACACCATGCTTGCCCTAGGATTAAGAAACTAGATTTTGATTTCAGTCCATTTTATCAAACGGAAAAGAAGTGACAACTACGCCATTAACAGCTATAATTATTTCTTCATTTAGACTACACTATAATTATTGATGCTAATTTCATAGTAGGCGCTAGGCATGTGTTCAGATATATAAATCATGTTGTAATCTGCCTCCACTTAGGCCTTAGATCAAAACTCTCCATCCAGTTGGGTCCATTATTGTGTTTAGTGGGCATCATGCCTTTGGCGAATAATTGCTTTCTTGCTCCATTCATTAATTATGACTTGACAATTGACATATGTGCAGAAATGGAACACCAAGGCAACCATTACTTGTTCCTCTTGCTAGAGCATCTTTGGTTTTCAATACAACTCGTGTACCACCGGCATCACTTGAGGGTCTTGCAGAATATTCTCATTGCTGGGTTATATATGTATTTCATCTAAATACAGATATTGAGAAGCTGTGGAATCATCCTTCTAAGTCAAAGTTCAAGGCAAAGGTGCATTCCTCACTTGTATACGGAATATCTGTTTGATGCTTTTTCTATCGAAAAATAATGTTTAGTGGATGGATATGTAGGTGAGGGTTCCAAGATTGCAAGGTGGAAGAAAGGGACTGTTTGCCACACGATCCCCACATCGTCCATGCCCCATTGGACTGACAGTTGCAAAGGTGATAACAAATGTCAGCTCTGTGTAGATCTTTCTGACTTGACTGCTGAAACAAACATATGTTTGCATAATTGCATGGTCCTGATATTACTTCATGTAGATGGATAACTGGATTATCCAATTTAAGAGACCACCAAACTATCAAGACCTGGATGGCTTGATGTCCCCAAAAATATCAAACCCTAATAGATTTTTACACAAATCCTAATGTCAGCTCTGTTTGCCACACGATTCCCACATCGTCCATGCCCCATTGGACTGACAGTTTCGAAGGTGATAAAAAATGCCAGCTCTGTACAGATTTTTCTGACATGCTTGCTGAAACAATCATATGTTTGCATAATTGCATGGTATTGATATTACTTCATGTAGATGGATAACTAGATTAGCCAATTTAAGAGACCACCAAACTATCAAGACCGTGATGGCTTGATGTCCCCAAAAATATCAAACCCTAATAGATTCTTACACAAATCCCAATGACATTTCTGAATTGTTGCATGCCTAGGTAAAACTCCTGTAAAATAATATCTGTGATTCAAGGTTGCTGTTCACATTTGTAGTGGTTGTACAGATTTAATGAACTGTCTCTCTCTCCCCTCCCTCCCTGCTCCAGATTTAGCATGTGAAAGGAAGTAAATTTTGTTCTGCTAGAGTGCTCACCATTGTCATGAAAGTTTTGTGCAAATTGATTATTAATCATTGAAATTAAAATTACTCCTTTTACCTTTTTTCTCTCGAAACAAACAAAATGGAGTAGCAGTCCTCATTTTCTTTCCTTGAGCTTGCTGTGTTTTACAGGTGGAAGCTGTCCAGGGAAATATGGTTTTGCTCTCTGGTGTGGACCTAGTTGATGGAACTGTAAGTTGGCTAATCTATGCTTCCCGGTGCTAACATAAAAGTAATTATAGGCTACTTATGCTATCGATTGTTTTGTTTAATTATGAACTTGATGCTGTTCTATGATAATGAAGCATGGTAAATAATGGCTATTGTCTGAACATCATCAACAGCCAGTGCTTGATGTCAAGCCCTATCTACCATACTGTGACAGTGTTGTGGAAGCAAAAGTGCCTAATTGGTTGATGGTAATGATCCATTACCCTTTCTCTGATTTAATGCCTGGTTATGCTTATGTTTGGGTCTTTTAAACGAAATATCTACGTTCAGTGAGGAATGTGGGATATTGCAGTTTTTGTGTCACATAGCCTAGCATGATTAGTTGCCATTTAAGTAAAGTTTTGCAGTTTAAGTTGGTAGCTCATTGGAGAATAAATTTCATATACATCTAATAGGCAAGATCTGTCATTGATCTCAAGGTCGACTATGTAACTTGGACAGGGTGAAGGTGCTAAATCTGGAAGATGCACTTCTTCAGTGATTTTTAACTACAAATAATTATTACTTAGATGCCATGTTTAGTCATTCCATGTGGGAGGAAGAGGAGATGCACAACCATCATACTCGTTTCTAGTACTCATTGGAATCCTAATCTATATTTCAACAATTAATTTTACCAATGATCCACATAAAAAGATATTAAATATCTGAGTAATATTAGTTTATTTTTCTTTCATCCCGCATATAATATTATATTTTCTTTTTTTGATATTCAATTTATTTTTCAGGAGGATAACTTACTTGCAGTAGCTTCTATACGCTTCTCAGAGGACTTTACTTCAAACCTAGAAAATTGCTGGAGAATGGCAGTGAGCTGTTTATGACTTACTTGAAATATTGAATCCAATACCTGCCCCTCTGCATTGTCTAACTTGATGTACCTATACGTTTTAGGACAAAATTTAAATAGAGTTTTTAAGATGATGCTAGCTACCATGCCCTCCAATAAAAACGTGACACTAACATATTTTGCAGCTCAACAGCAGTTGATTGACTATTTCAATAAAGTTTCTTTACATGCTATGTTTTGGTTGGAGAATCTCATAGGAATCACCTGAAAATTATAAGTTTTGTTAGTTAATTCAATGCTACTCTTGATAAATACAGAATTACGATGATTCTGGTATACAATTTATTGACTTGCAAAGATAAATATTTTATCCCAGAAAGAGTATCCCCAAAAACCATAAGTGTCTGTGCAATTTATTAACAATTTCTGTTAATGACATGAAGACTCTTTGGCCCTTAAATAACTTGCATTTTCTGCATAACTTAAGGCCGTCTTGATGCTGTAGGAAAAGAAATCACTTTATGCATCAGCGGGCGAATTCCAAAGCTTAATAAAGCAGGTTCTTTCATGGGATATTCGGTCAGTTAGTCAGCGGAGGAGACCTCATGATGCCACCTCAAAGAAAGACAATGATAAACAGATCGGTGACCCTTCTGATATAGATGAGAGCCTAGATGAAGCAGCTTGTGTGCCTGAAAGAGAGCACAATTCTTTATATTCCAATGAAGTAATTTATCACCTTATTTTGGAGGGACTGGATGTCTCCTATAGAATTGGTGACAATAGTAATGTCATTGTCGAAAAGTTGTCGCCTTTTGCCGGCTAAGTTATGATCGCAATCATATTCTTTATTGAATGTAGGATAATAACATTTCTGGATGTGGAGACAATGAAATTATGCTTTAAACTCCTTGCGACAGTCTGTCTGATACTCTTGCCTTCGACTGCCTTTCATCTTCAAAATCTACAAAGGTTATTAAGCACGAGATGTGTGATTTAGGAGATTGTGTTGCTTACACTATTCTGTTGAACAACTAGAATGTACCTTCTTTTTTAGCATGTCTATGTTTTTTTTTTTTGGAGAAAACAACTCATGACTAGATTTAGAAGTTTGATATGCCCTTGGTAAAGTGTTTTTCGTAGTATGATATAACGAAGTGATTATGGTATTGTGATTCTGTTATTTGAATATATTTCTGTTGTCTTCTGCTCTATACTTGTCACATAACTTTGATCTCTTCCAAATTTTTTTATCGGGAGGTGGGTGTTTTGATAAAGGATTACAGTTCTAAGAATAGAAATATACAAACTAAATTTGTAATTTGAGTTGTATCCTGGATTTTTTTAAAAAAAAGACAGTAAAATATGCATCATATGAATGATGATTAGAAAAATTGGAAATTCACTAATTTAGCTGCGTGCAACAAGGATATAATTTCTGATCAACTGTTTTTTCTAGAAAATAACACATTTTACCCGAAAAAAAATGGTGTAATGGTGTTAAACATGATTTGGATATTTTATTTTAAAAAAATAACAAAGGTTTTTATCCCAAAACCATCATATCACGATATCCAGCCCAATAAAGAGTTCAATTAAGAGAATTTAAATCCTTTCGGATGTCCTAATAAGGTGGCCTTTTTATTTCATTTTTGAATAACGAGTAGGCCTAAGGCCCTAAACAGATATAACATCAGAAGGGGCCTTTCTCTCTCTCTCTCTCTCTCTCTCTCTAAAGAGTGAAGAAGCACAAATGTGCCCCCACAACATTTCATATCAAACCCTCATTTTATTTTATTTTTTAGTTTTATTTTGGAACCAGTCAAATTGAATAGTAGTAGCTTAAATATATTTGCTTTTGCAACGAGAAACCAGAAATTGGATTTAATGAAAGTGGTTGCTAATCCCTCGTGATGCGACGGATCAAAGTTCAAATCTTCACAATAAAAGGTGTCCCACATTTGGTTTCAAAATTGAACATAATTATCTCAAATAGAATTATACATAAACTCAACAAGTATACTTTCTTTTAAGTTTTAATATTATTTTTGAACGTTAATTGAAATCATTTGAATTAGCATTAACATTGGCAAAGAAGAAAAGAGGAGATAGAATAATTGAACGGCAGCCTTTGGTTTCAGTTTTAAGAGCGAGAAAAGAGTAATATTGATCTATATTTGAGAGTGAAATTACCATAAATTAAATTAAATTCACATCCAAGCTAGTGGATGAATGATTTGGCGGTTTGGAAAGTTGGCCATCACCTGTCTAAAAAGAAATGCAAGGAAAAACAAATTCATAAATAAGGGCTGGCCCATCCAAACACTAATGTATGTCTCCATTATATAACTGGTCCCTCAAATTGCTCCTCATGTATATAACGGATCACCAAAAAAAATAAATACCGTATGAAATTATATTTTTTTATAAAAAAGGTTTAGGTAAGTTTTTGTTTCAAAGATAGTTAAGATGTACATCTAGTTTTAAATAGCGCTTAGAGAGATACTTATAGATCACATATCAAAGTTAATAATAATAATAATAATAATAATAATAATAATAAAGAAGTGATGGGAGAAGAGGGCAAGTAAGAAGTAGGGCATGTCATCAACACTACAACAGCGCACATTCGGTGGATTTGCTGTGTCATGATTCTCAAGATTGGTATAATACTCAATGCGGCCAACCGCCAAAGAATTTAAAGGTCAGTCGACAGTTGGTGGTTGCTTTGTGAGTTGGCAACATGGGATCCATAATATTAATTAATTGGAATAATAATAACTGATATTATGTTACTATATTATCTCTTACTATTAATACAAGAATCAGTTGATTTTTTAAAAAAATTAATTAATGTGTTTATCATTTTTCTTTAAATTAATTTACTTGACTTATAAATTGATATATAATTTAATAATAGATATAAATATTTTAGTTATAATTAAGTAATGTGTTTATATTTATTAATTTTCTTAAAATAACTAGTTTTTACCTTAGAAATCGGAGGAAGTACCGAGTTCTACCGGTACCCGGAGGTAGGAGTAAAACATGTAGTTTTCATGAGAAGATATGAGCTGGCAGACAGGTTGGAAAGAGCAAACGTGGAATGGAAATTGTGGGATTCCCACTTCCTAGAAATAAGAGAGGAGGCCAAGAAAAGGATTGGTCGGAGGGAAAAGCCATCCCTTTTGATTTCCTCCTTCACTTTTTCCATAAAATATGGTTTCCCTTTTCGTTAGTTGGGAAAAAAAGTGGTAAATACGAAGAGCTTAGGATTTATTCATGATTATGATTGGACACCTTAAAAGCACTCACTCAAATAATTTATTACGTCATTTTCTCATATATTTCATACAGTGTGAAAACACTTAAAATAAATTAAAAAGATAAAAAAAACTAATCTTAACAAGCCATTAAAATTATAATTAGATCAAAATCTTCACCTTTTAAGATTAGTTCACACGTACCAATAAAAATAATTAAAATCGTTAAATTTATCATAAGATTTAAATTATTTTCAATATTTCTTTTATTAATTTCACTAAATTTTAACATCATATTAGGCCTTGTTTGAAAGTCCTTTTGAGAATACCTTTTACGGATTATGAGAAAATATCTAGGTTTTGAAGAATGACTTTTACGGATTCCGAGACAAAATCTAGGTTTTAAAAGGTAATTGTATTTGAGAAGTTATTGGCTTTTACTGATTCCAAAGCAAAAGGTAGGTAGGAGAGAGAAAAGAGAAAGAAAGAACAAATAGGAAAGAGAAAATTTATTATGAGAAATGGTACGATTTGATAAGAAGATAATTTTTTCAGAACCTAAGATTTAAACCAAGGTTTTATATCTAAAAATAACTTTTTGAAAAATGTGAGTACTTGGATAAAATTTAGATTTTGAAATGAAGTCTATGTTTTAGGAATAGAAACCACACAAGCTCTTAATTTATACTCTCTCACTACCTTTATGAAAAATGTGTACATTCTCATTGACTTTGTTATGATTTCTGAACCACGCAACACTGATTCAACGTCACCCTTCCTCTAGGACCCCCTCTCTTTAAAACTAGGGGTTGGCTCTTAAACAGTCAGGTTTGGGAGCCAGTCCAAAATGTTGTTTATTTTTTTTTAACAACAAACAAGTAGACCATTTGATCCACACTCAGAACCCCTCCGGTATCCAGCGTCTTTTTCTGAGTCTCTAACATTTTTTCAACTGGATCAAGTAATCTGGGGCAAACGACTAATCCGAAGTGAGAAATACACGTGACGCACCCTGATTTACATATGTGACATGAATTTTATAAAAAGCAATACCTACCACTTGTTTAGTTTAGTGGTAGGTATTGCTTTTTAAAAGTGATTTACACATGTGACATGAATTTTATAATTGCAGGAATCGAACTCCCTTGATGCCTTTGTGTCTCAATAAATTACTAGGGTGACCATCTCATAATTAGGGGTGAGCAAAAATCAAATCCAATCGAACTCATTTCGATTTTTTTTTTGTTTTTATTGGGTTTTGTTCATTACATATTCAGTTTTTGGCTTTCGATTTGGTTATTAAGAAATATTTCAGTTAAAACTGATATTAAAGTATAGAATGTTAGGTCATAAGTTTCTGTTCAAATCCAAGTCCAATGATCATTTTTTTTAAAAAAAAAGAAGGTCCATGACCAAGTTTATACTTAAAATATTCAATCTCTAAACGGAAAACATCACTCTCCTTTTCTGTCTCACATCTTGTGTCTCTCTCAATCTCCCTCCTCCCTCTTCACTCACCATTCTTTCACTCTATTTGTTACTATACTGTGTGTGTATGGAATCTACCGGGAGAAATGAGTCTGGGAAGAATTTATGAAATCTAAGAAGAATTTATAAATTTTAAAATTTTTTTACAAATTTCAAAATATTTTTTATGGAATTCAAAATGCTTTTTATCTTAACATGCGTGCATCATTGGTGGGAAAGATTTCCCAAGCATCCACGTTAACTTATATTGATGTGTTGTTAATGAGAACAAGAAGCTTATATTTAATACTTTTGATAATAACTAGAAATTTATGTTCAAGTATTAGTGTGATAGTAACACTTGCTTAAATCTATGTTGTTAAAAATAAACTTCGCTTATTTCCAAAGCAGAATAAAAATAATTCAGTATTTTTTTTATATTCAGTTTCTATTCAATCATAAAAATATGAAAATTCAGTTTTCGTTTCATTTTTTTAAAAAAAATTAAATTAAACACGGAATACCCACCCCTACTCATAATGATAATTCTTGAATTTAAATGTGATGGTTCTTTTTTAAAAAAAATTATAAAAGATTACAAAATATGAAAAAAAATTATTTTATCTACAATCTAATGATGGAAAAATTATTTTCAAAATCATTCCCACCAAACCCAAAAATTGAGATGGGCAGTTTGGTGATCATCTTGAATGTCAGAAGATAACCCATAACTGTCCTTGCAGGTTCGTTGCAGTATGGGACTATTATTATGCCATCAATGTTTACAAAACCAGAACTTTTTAATATTAAATATAAATATATATTTATTTAGGTTATATTATTATTCACCATATAGAAATAATGCAGATTTTTTTCCGATTATATCAAAAGAGTCTATCTGGATACTTGACAATTGCTTATATCGTGTATCATCGTTTTCTTTAAATATAGCCATTTATTGTAGACACGAAAAACTAATTGAGGATAATTTTAAATCTTTAAAAATATTGACTCATGTTAATTAAATCTCTCTTTTTATGATAAATTAAATCTCTCAAGCTATACAATGTTGTTAATATGTCTTTATAATAAAAGAGTTTATGAGTGCCTTTTGTTTGACTTTTTTAGACGAGCGATACCCCCTTGGGCCTTGGCTTTGTAATAGGGTGGCATTTAGAATGAACTCTTTATCATTTTTATGAAATATTCGATGGTTTTAAAGATTATTAAATGGCAATAGAGTAAAAACTTATAAGATGTTGAATTTTAGTATGGCTAATAAGCATGATGTAAAAAATCACCTAAATTTTATAATAAACTTGATGCTTTAAAGTTTAAATAATTTGTATTGTTATATATGGTAGATTGAATGTCTTATTTAATTATGTTTATAAGTCACGTCATTAAATTTTCATGTAAATATCAGTGCATTAATACTTGAAAGAGACTAAGTCACTTAATTAGTCCGTTTAAGACTCTAACTCATAAAATTTTGACCCACGGTGATCAGGTGTTAGTCGAGCTAACTTTATCATAAACTTTATGAGGCTTATTTTTTTAAAAAAATTCTGATTTTTTTTTATGTTTAGTTGTGAGCTTTGACTACCTCTAAATGAATTATTGCTTCAGTTTATTATTATATTGAGAATTTTTTATTTTTATTTTTTGAATTAATAAATCAAAACTCTAGTAACTATTAATAATTTTATTATAATGTTACTTTGCAATTATATTTTGAAAGATTGTAGAAATAAATATATATTCTCAATATTATATTTTATTATTATTACGATTAAAAAGTCATGTGAGACATACATGTATTAACTATTAAAATATTATGTCTTTTGTGTTATTTTTATTTTGAAAATGTGCATATTTGGAAAGCGGTGAATTTACAAAGAAGATTATTTTAATTTATAAAATATATTGTTTAACATATATTTAAAATTTGAAAATGCTTTTACAACCATCCCCAATATTGTATGGTAAAGAAGCCAATAAATGAACATTAATGCTTGTTAAGATGACCGAAAAGGCCGTTGGAAGAAAAAGTCCGATGGAAGAAAGAGGCTAAATATAAATAAATGCTCATGCATCGCAGCCACCATCATCTTCCTTTTTACACGCACATTAATGGGTATGTTGAGAAATACTTTGAAAAAAAAAGAATTTATAGATTTTGATAAGATTTTACTGAATTCAATAAGAATTTACGGATTTCGAGATATTTTTATGAATTTTGAAATTGTTTTTATAGATTTCGAGATGATTTTATCTTAACTTGTGTGTACTGTTGGAAAGAAGTTCTTCTCGAATATACACAATATTTTTGTTGGCTATATATACGAGTGTATGTGTGTTTGTGTTCGCTTACAACTTTGCATACCCAATATTTGACAATAAAAATTTTAATTTTTCTGTTTTGTTATTTTTTCCCCTCTATTTTTCCATTTACTAACGGCTACGCTCTTTATTTTATCTCTTGCGTTTGTCTACATCATTTTTAATCTTTCGACTCTATAGGTGGTCACTCTACTATTCACTTTGTCTCTCACATTCTCTCAGTTCTCCATATTTACTTTTAATTATCCAAATATATATGTTTCCTTCCAAAATTTGTTTATAAATAAAAACAATTTTTAAAGCTATTATGAAAACATAAAACCAGAAAACATAAATTAGCTTTGCAGGGATTAAAATTTATATTATATAGTTATTTAAACTGTTGTATAATAAATATATTCTTCATAAATATAATTAATAGAAAAACTTAAAGAACAGATTATAATTTTAAAGATTATTATCAAAAGAGTAATTGCAAATAAAAGATGAGGCTAGGAATGGACACTGTGGACATGAATCTCATATCTACTTGACACTTTTAATATTTTTTTCCACTTGAAATAAGTTTCATCCACGTAAACGGATTGCCAATCAAGTAATCATTAATTAATTACACCATAATGACAAGTGGGAAAGGGGACCTCTGCGAGTAGCAGGAGATGTGCCCGTTTAAAAATGTATTAGATAAATACTTTTACGTAAATTAAAGTAAATATATATGAGAATATTATCTCATTTTATAAAAAAATACTATTAAATGTGCGTTTGACTTTTCAAAACGCTCCAACAAACAAGTTTAATAAGATGAATGAATTGTTCGCAAAGAAAAAAAGAGTAGATAAATGAATTAATGCTAATTCAATTAAGCAACATTCTCACTAGTTTATTCTATATATAACTAATAAATTTGTTTTGTCTAAAAATTTAATATAATCTTTTCTTTTTTACCTCTAATTAATTAATGTCTCTTATATTTTTCCCAATAATTCCCTTTCACTTACCATTTTCATGATAAGGTTATGTTTTAAAAAATACATATTTCTTACCCATCCATTATTTTAACTAATTTTAACAATCAGTTCATATTTATATAATTTGAATAATTGTTACTTAATAAAAAAGGACCAGATGAAGTATTTCTACTTCAAACAAGTCAAATAAATTTCCAACGTCTAAAAGAGGTGGAAGGAAAAAAAAGAGCGGCTCTAGGGTTTTGGGATTGGAAGGTTCGTTCGGTGGGCCGCCACCATCGACGGTGGCAGCAATGGATGAGGAAATGGAGGCGCTGAATTGTAGCAGGAAGAAGGTGCGTAAGGAGGGAGCAGATTTCTCGAGAGACATCTTGTTGAAACCGCGTTTGGAGGATTGGATGGAGGAGGATGCCTCAAAGATGGAGAAACTGAATTACAAGGAGTCGCTGATGCAGAACATCATGCCAACATGGTGTGACCTCGATGAGGAGATGGAGCAGAACATGGAGTCAATTAAGATTGGCTTTGATGACATGAAGGAATCGACAAAAGGAATCACGGTAGATTTGACGGATCCTCTATGCCCTAATTTGATACTCGATGACTCGGAGAAAGAAAGATTACAAAAACCGTTCAGGAGAACACTGATCGTGAAAATGCTAGGCACCGCACCGAATTATAACTTCATGTGCAGAAGATTCACACAAATGTGGGCGAGAGGGGGAAAGATCAGAGTCTTCACCCTACCAAACAACTTCTACTTAGTGAAATTCCAGAACCAGGATGATTGCGATCACGCGCTAGCAGGAGGATCGTGGGTGGTAGCAAACTCATATTTGAGCGTAATAAGATGGAGAGCTGACTTCAATCCAAGACAGGAAGTGGTAGATCAGGTCATCGCATACACACTACGACAAGAAATTCCTGTTCAACTTAGGGAACGCAATCGGGAAAGCTATCAAGGTTGATGTCCCAATTGCACAGAGAGGAAGGGGAAAGTTTGCTCGAATGTGTGTGGAACCCGGCCTATCGAAGCCGTTGATACTAAAATTTAGTATTGAGGGCCAGATACAGTCTATAGAGTACGAATGCATGAGCCTGTTGTGCCTGTATTGTGGAAGATTTGGGCATATTAAGGAAGCATGCGGGGAGTTTCTCAAACTACAGAGAGGAAAGGAAGTGACCGAAACAAAGTGAATAGAGGCAGGGAAAGAGAGTGAAAGTGAGAATGTTATGGGAGAAATCACGGAGGAGTGCCAATGGAAAACAGTACAGAAGCCGT
>JANTPZ010008584.1:0-11255 GCA_025593235.1 Vachellia pachyceras
GTTATGTCAATGCTTCAGATTTTGATGGAGCATTAGCCTTGTTCTCAAACATGTGGCTCCATCCAGGACTTCAAATGGACCAATTCGTGATTAGTGTTGTGCATTAGGGTACGTAGATCATGAAGTCATGATTTTAAGTGCTCTGATTAATATGTATTCAAAGTGTGGGAGTCTTCAAGAAGCTTCAAAGATTTTTTATGGGACAAAAACCAATGGGATTATATCATGGACAGCCATGGTAAATGGGGGTATGCTCAACATGGATACAGTCAAGAGGCTATCAATTTGTTTGAGAAGATTTCTGGTAATGGCTTTGAGCCAGATTCTGTGACTTTCATTGGGATTCTGACAGCTTGTTGCCATACTGGACTGTTTGATCTTGGCTTTTATTACTTCGATTTAATGAATGATGAGTACCAAATCAATCCATCAAAAAGAACACTTGGCTGCATCATTGATCTTCTATGCAGGGCAGGGAGATCGAGTGAGGCTGAGATCAGTGGCAGACCTAGAATCCTGATTAAGGGGGTGTAAATTATTTTTTGAGAAGATAAATGTGACTTATTCTTAATATATTTAAGAAGAATTTGAGCAAAAATTTAGTAGATTCAAAATTAGCAAATGAGTGGGTGTAAAATAAATCATATAGTACTTACATGTACCTAATTTTTTGGAAGTCAAGGGGTGCAACTGCACCCCCTCAGGCTGAGATCATGATACGAATCATGCCACTTCAAGGTGATAACGCTGTGTGGTTAACCTTACTTAGAGCATATAGAATTCTTACCTACAAACAAATATAAAAGAAAATAACGATAAGTTAATCATTACCTTCCGTCCATTCATTTTTTGAACTAAATACAAAATACATTATTCCCCTTCCCTCCAACATAAACAATTTAACATTATCTCTTACGTTTCCTTCCTATCCATCTCACATTCGCCACATCAGACCAAACATATTGCTTCTTTATACTACTATGTTTTTTCTTGGCTAAGACATGTTTATATGTTTGCCAATTTTGAAGTGAAGGAATTAAGAGTTCTATTTTTTTTTAGTTATACTTTAGTTATCTTCAGGTGGAGAGAATAGATCAAACAAGGACACATACTAAGAAATCTAGAAAATATTTTAGTTCCACTAACTTTAGTTAGACATCATCATTACAGTGCATTTTAACTCAATTAATTAAAGAGAAATTTTTAAACAAGAAACACCTGCCTGTTTTATTTTGATACAATTATTTGTTACTGATTGGAAAATTAAAAAAAAAAGATACAATTTATGACTGATTCAACGGTAAGAGGAATAATCAGTTAAACTAGCATTTTTAGTAAATAAATAAAATAAAAAATCAGAAATCCAATTGAACCATTAATTAAAGTTTTCTATTCCCAGTTATCGAAAAGAAAGTTTTGTATTCCCATAATAAAACCTATTTGTAGTTGTTGAATGCTGTGCTAAAGAGTGGAAAGAGAGAAGGCATAAGAATTGAGGATAAGAATGTGTCCTTCATTTACATTACTGTGTCATCCTCATCTTCATTGTTCCACTCTCTGCCCCGAAAGCGATCTTAAAAGAATTTTCATTTCAACTTGAACAGACAAAAAGAGAAGGAGGGAAAGAAAAAAGAGAATCTTTGGGATGTGAATATGAATTAAAATGATAGAATCTCCCCCTCCTTGCTTCGGAAAGTGCAAAGGTATATCTGCTCTACAGTTCAACAACCTCATCTTCTTTGCATTCTCCGACGTCAATCAACATTGTTCCTTTCTTCTTCATGGGCAACACTCTGCAACAATTCCTTCTCGGAGACTGCACAACATATCCAAATCAAAACCAAACCCATTAATTCTCATTTTCCATTTCAGCTTTTTCTGAGAATTGGTATTTGTTCACAACTTCGTCCCTTCCCTAATGAACAGATAAATTTGGAAGACAAAAAAAAAAAGGAAAACGAGTATCACACAGTAAGTGGAGAAGTGGTAGCATAAGAAGTTTACCTTGTCCCACAAATGCGGGTCGGGTTTCTTATAGACCTCAACTCTCTGGATTTGAGAAGGATCCTCCATTTTCCACTTGCATTCCGGGTTTGACCCTGTCCTTACATACTCACTCTTGGTCACATTACTCAGAGCAACCGCACCGGATAAGTAATAAACAAACGGTTTCTGGCAAACATGGCGAGACACGGGTCGGGTATTGAAAGGGTAGGCCGTGTAGTCGGCCCGTTTATACCAGTTCAGGAAGGTCCTCGCAGGCATCTCCATTTCTCGGGGCGAGAAGGTGCCACGAAATATCTGAACCGCGTAGCCCCAGGACACGGACACGGTCCAAGTTCCCTTTTTGTGGTAGCAGATGGATTGTTGGACGAGGCCGTACGGGTCTAGCTTCATGGGCACTTGAAGCCGCTTCAGGGCTTGCATCCGGGTCACATTTGGAAATATGGGCTCAACCACGTCCAAGTGATGAAGCGACACTAATGGGGTAATTGGGTGGGCTGCCAAAAGCCCAAATAGATTCCCGTACACATCAAACTGGTCCAAAACACAAAACGCCATGAGTAATTTTTTTGGCCAACACCATGGGTAATTTTGAACAAATTAATAAGATGAAATGCCATGGGGAAAAAATAATTTGGGAAATTACAGGCACGTCCATGTTTTAATGAAAATTTTGTGTCTTTATTTAGAAATTTAAAATAATAAAAGAATCTGAATAATCTCAAGAAACAAAAACATTGAGACGGGTTTGGCAAAAAAAAAATATTGAGACGGGACAAAAGAATCAAATAATGATGGGTTGATCCGACTGATTGACAAGGGGAAGGTAAGACGCCGCGTACCCGTCAGGTCTTGGGCTCAAACCCTAGGAAGCCCTCTTCTGGAGGGCGATCCCGGATTAGTCTGGGTCCGAAAGGATCGGGATACCGGGGTGAAATAACTTTTCCCACTCAAAAAAAATAATGATGGAGACCTTTATCAAAAAAAAATAATAATGATGGAGACCGTGGCGGTGGCGGTGAGCCTCCCAAATGCAAATCACGGAGCGGATCGCGGTTCTGTGTGGGGTCCACCATTAATAAGGGGCAGCTCACCATGAAAAGACGACAGCCACATTGCGCCACGTATTTCCTACATCTGTCAACTTCCACCCAACTTGGACCCTCCTCCCGTTGAATAATTCCCAAACATGACTTAACTCCAAAACCAAACAAATCCTTGCTTTAAAAATCAGTATTTCCTTGTTAAATGAGTGTTACTACTCCACTCCCCTCCTCACGAACTCTCACTTTCAGTGGGAACATTGGTGGAAGACTTAGGTCAACAAATCTTCATTCATCAACCAACCATAAACAGACACTCTCTCCTCCTTCCAAAATAGTCATTCATATATTCAACACCAACAATCAATCCAACATTGATTTTTAATCCCAGTTTCTAGTTTTACCTAAATAATTTAACTCACCCTACGTATATACTCGTATTTATATACTCGTAATTTCAACACCAACAATCAATCCAACATTGATTTTCTGGTGCTCAGATTCACTTCCGCCTTCCTAAAGACATTAATTATAATGTCCGTGGCGGATAGATAGGTTCATGACTCCGTTTGGATAGCCCGTTGAGAAAACGGATACAGATTCCGAGGCAGTTTATGTGAGAGGAAAAGTGTCTCGGTAAGCGCACCCGTTGTACAAACGGGCAAAACAAACGGAGCCCATGTCTAATAGGATGGATGAGCAAGCTTTTGCTCGTTGCTATCGATTATTGAGTTTGCCCAAAACTGATTGATTTTTTATGACACCAATGATAATGATATATACTAAGCTCTACTAGAATGAGCAAGAATCCTGAAAATGTCCTATTTGTTTTCTCCTTTAATTAACCATCTCAATCATTAGTCAATCTGTTTCGCTTATTTTCCTCCGTTATCTCACGAATCCACCGAAAAAACGAATACAAACAAGCAAGAAGAAGATCAATCCAGCCGGAAAATAGAAGTCCAAAAACAAGGATTCCGGACTTCACTACTAACCTGATGGAATCCTCTCTCTTTGGTGAGAGGAACACCGAGCTCCGCCATACACGCCTGAATCCGATCGTCGGAGCCGTACAGTCCAGGGTACCTCTGGATACACCTGTCCTGCATTTTCTCCAGAGCCACCGCCAAAGGATAGCTAATGGCAAATCCGCCGCCGCCATAGGCCATATTGTAAGAGAAGTATATGTTCTGCAGGTGACTCTCCGACGAACTCCCAATGTAATAGAACTGATTGTGATCGTAATTCCGTAGGACCCTCACCAAATTCTCCCTCACGAACACCGTGTCGTCGTCCCCCATCACGAACCACCTCACGCCCTCGGTATTCCCGAGCCTCAGAGTCTCCGAAACGATGCGCGAGATTCGAATCGCTGATTTGTGCCCTTTAGGGTTTTTGTACGAAAACCTAGCGGTGTCTTCAGAAATCTTCATTGGCGGGAGCAGGCCTTTGTCTTTAGAGTCGGTTTCTACCTTCCGATCAAGCCAGACGATGCCTCGCATTTCATTAGGTCTCCACCAGAGCTTGATGTACTCTTTCCTCTGCTTCCATAGCTTAGCCGAAGCTGCGATTCCGAAGACGATGTGCGAAATGTTGGTTTCAGCGGAGCGTTTTGGGATCTCCTCATCAACGGCATCGTCGATCGAAGATGACAGATGGTTATTCAAAGACAGGGGGTTTTGCTGCTCACAGTCGTAGGAATGGGTAACGAATCGAAGGGAGTAGAAGAGGTAGGAGACAGAAACCAGGAGAAAGAAGAAGGCGATCAGCTTGGAGAAGGTCCATGAGAGATACAAGTGTTCTGAATCTTTGAAATTGTTCTTCATCTTCGTGAACATGCCAGAAGATGGAGAAGACCCCCTGAAGCAGAATATAAACCGACAGGTGAGCTGATCATAACTTGCACACCCCCAGAATCTAAAGCACCATCACAGAGAAGATTTGGAGGAGGAGGAGGAGGTGAAGTAGAAGAAGCAACCTAAAATGGGAACACTCGGGGCTTTCAGTGTAACGAGAATCCTAAATCTATATATCCATAGAAAAACCCTTTCATTAAAAAAAAAGGGGTAAATAAAATTAACGATGGTTGGAGTTGAGCTAGGGTTAGGAGGAGGAGGAAGAAGGTTGCTTGGGATGAGGAAAGGAATAAAAGTGAGGAGAAACAAAGGCAGAAATTTTGGCAGGAAAAGAGAGGAACTGTTAGAATTGAATTGAGAGGGACGCGTGATTCATAAATATATTTATCATATAAGAACATGTTTTGTGACTCAAAAGGAACGTGAAATCATTTTGGAACTTTAACCTGCAAAATGGCTGTGTGTGAAACCGGAAATTATATACACACTCGCTTGCTTAAATGGTGGTCGTTACAGGATTTATTACTCTGACTTGTGCGCTTCAATTATGCTTGACTCTTCTGGTGTCAATATCAATAAAACACAACTTTTAAATTTCAATTTTACCTTTTTTTTAATTACACTGAAATTTTCACCCTCTTTCTCCACATTTAATAAAAATGGGTATGTGATCAACGTTGTAAAAAAGTATTTTTATATAACTTAAGATAAACATATGAAGGGGATTATCTTATTTTATAGGAATCATTATTGAACATACATTTTAACTCTCTCGAGTTATTCCCAAATAGGTACAATGAAAGTGTAAGGGTCAACTGATCGGTAAACATCGGGATATAAGCGTGTGGCTGGGTTTAAATTGTAAGTGAGCACGCCCTGCTGGATTAAGAGTTGTTTGGACGTGGCTTTGAAAATAGTTTTTAAAGATTTCGAGGTAAAATCTAGATTTTGAAAAATAGCTTTTACAGATTACGAGGCAAAACCTAGGTTTTGAAAAGTGATTTATATTTGGGAAGTCATTAGCTTTTACGGATTTCAAGACAAAAAGTGGGTAGAAAAGAGGAAAGAGAAAGAATGAAAAGTAGAAAAAATGAAAGAAAAAGAAGGAATAAAGTTGGAAAGATGAAAGATGAAAAAGTAAAAAAAAAAGAAAAAGTAGTAAAAAGAAAATCTAAATTTCAAAACCTAGATTTCATACCGAGGTTTTGTAACCAAAATAGCTTTTAGAAAAAAAAATTTTGTTTGGACAAAACCTCGGTTTTAAGGTAAAACTTAGGTTTTAAAATCAAACCTAGGTTTCAGAATGGGTTTCCAAACAAACCCCAAGACTTTAAAAAAAAAAATTTAGACCAGGACCATAAAAGTTAAATTATTAGAGTATGGATTGTGAATTTGTCAAGGGGCTGGGTGAAAATTAACATATAGAAGGAATACACATTTTTTAGAAAATATTAGAAATATACTTAATCCATGTGTTTCCAGTAAAACGAAAGCATTAAAAATATCTCCACCAAGGAAATAAATTGCATGATAAAGTGTCTAAATTATTACATATTGCCCCGCAAAAGCTGAATCTTAGGGCCATAAATTCTATTGTTTCCGTTAAGGCAGAAAATAAATATATTTTTAGGCTATTCTATCATATTATAGGATTAACAATGTTATAATTTTATTTTTCTTAGATAAATTTCATTTAATTAGTTATTATAAAATTTATTCACTTTGTTTCTTAAATAATACATTGATCTTATATGTTATTTAAACTTGAAACAAAATATAAATTGAATTTTCCTTTATACAGTTATTGCATTACTTTATGTCATTTCTGGTAATTTCAAGTAAAAAACTATTTTTTATAACAATCATCCAAATAGTCTCATTTTTTGAAATCACTTCTTTTCATAAAATCTACTGTACTCAAATTCTATGTTCTAAAATCACTTTAAAGTAAGTCAAAATAGAAATTATACATCATAAACTAATCCAAATATAGATGCCCATAACACTCATGAAATTTAATCCCTCAGTATAATCTCTTTAATTTGAATAGATCGAAATCACATAATAAGCCATATCATTATTATTTCATATCCTTACTCCAACAGAGAAAAGGTCACATGTCTATTTGAAAATACGGTAGAAAAATACTTTTATACAAATCGAGGTAAATATGTGAAGAAGATTATCTCATTTTACGAAAAAAAACACTATTAAACGTACGTTTGACTTTTTTTAACGCTTCGCCAAATAAACCTTATGACTTATTGGTTTGGTGGACTTTTTTTTTGCAAGGGGATTTGGTGGACAAGGATTTTAGCAAATTTGATCCATTGAATAGGGGACGGCGGGTCTTGGGTGGCCCATTTTTTATAAAGCAAGTGCTTGTTTGAGAATTTCGTTCTCAAATGGAACACGTAAGCTAAGATAAAACATCTAAAAATTCGTAAATACCATCTCGAAATCTATAAAAATTATCTTAAAAAGATCATCTAAAAATCCGTAAACTTCATTCTCCCAACAGAATTCCTTTATCCCAACGGAATTTTCAAACATGCACAAAATCATCCTTCACAGCCTCATATTATTAATTCCAAGAGTACTTTTAAAAATATCTAAAAATTAAAAATCTCACATCATAATTTATTTTTTATGAATGTCATCTTTTTTGGTACAAATCACATAGGTTTGTATCTGAATGTTATCTGACCTAAATTATAGCCCATCAATTTTTTTAAAAAAATATAGGCCCTTGAATATTCATACACCCAACTGGAAAAATTACTACACAGAATGGTTTTATTATTATTATTTTTGTGGTCACGAAGCAGAAGATGGCGGCTGAGTGGCCATAATTTTGTTGCAGCCAAAAGAATGATTACAGAGAGAGCACAAGTGAAGGCAGGAGAAGGAGGAGTTGTCATTTTCTAAGTGAGGAGTGATTCCACTATGGATGTGAATTGTTCAGAAGACGCTTTGGTTCTTTGGTCTCTTCAATTACAATTCACTCCTCAGATAGAGTTAGTGACATTCATTATAATAATATTTGCTTAGTGGAAATTCATGCCCTTCTTCTACAAACTTCATCTCATTTTTTTTAATTGCATTACATTCCCATCATCTTGCCTTTGCTTTCATGTTTAACCTAAGGGCTCTCTTGTCAATAAATTTTTTCAAACAAGGCCTCTTGTTCCATTTGTTTCCTAAATCCAATAGTGAATAATGCTACCTTATGTCCTTATTACAGGGCTAATTGAAAATTAGATTTAATCTTAATATAGGTTCTATTCACTTTATAGCCAGTATTTCCACAGTACCCTTATCAATACCTCCTTAACTATAAGGCCATATCCACTTTACATTTTAATCATTCTATTATGTAAGGGCATTTTCGGAACATTAAATGAATTGATTAATTTAATTGCATTACATTCCCATCATCTTGTGTCTGCTTTCATGTTTGACCTAAATCATTTTTTATACGTAGAAAATACCGGGATCTCTTATCAATAAAATTTTTCAAACAAGGCCCTCTGTTCCATTTGTTTGCTAAATCCAATAGTGAATAATACTACCTCATGCCCTTATTATAGAACTAATTGAAAATTAGATTTCATCTTAAATATAAGATTCTATCCATTTTATCTCTTATATTTAGCCTTTTTTAAACTACCCTTATCAATACCTCATCTATCTATTACTAAAACCTCTTCCACCATCGGCTCACATAATTTCCGGCTTAACATTGGCTACACGCTCAGATCACTGTTCATAAGGAATTGTTCGGCTCGTCCTATGGCTTCTGTTGGGCTGCGTGCACGTTGAAAAGCTAATGTTTTGTTGAGACAGGAACTAAGCAATTTATTCTGAATTTGAAAAAAAAAACTTTAAAGTAACGCTTTGAAGAATGCATCCGGTCAGCACAGAACCCAACAGGAAAAACACATGCGCATTACCTATGCTTTTACCTCTGCTACCATGTACTTAAAGCTGCAACACCTCTGCGCTTTCTTCCCACAAGCAAGCCAGCGAATTTGAATTTGGATATCATACTCTTCTACGCGTGCGTCTCAACTCTCACCCTCTCTTCGTGCTCTCAGCGCTGACGAGAACTGCACAGGAGAGGCTGTTTAAGGCAACCTGAGAGAGGAACTCTTCCGTCCGGCCGGCGAGATTGCTGTCGCAGTAATTATCATTCATCTGGAGGTACTCGACAGTGCACCGCAGAGCGGCAACGTTGTGAACGTTGATCTCAAAGTTGACGCCGTAACAGGACTTGGCAGCCTTCTCGAAGATCTCAGGCCCTCCAAGTATATCAGAAAGATCGATTCTGGTAAGGTCACTTTCTTCGAATTCCAT
This sequence comes from Vachellia pachyceras, assembly GCA_025593235.1. Classification (NCBI taxonomy): domain Eukaryota; kingdom Viridiplantae; phylum Streptophyta; class Magnoliopsida; order Fabales; family Fabaceae; genus Vachellia; species Vachellia pachyceras. The sequence goes on from JANTPZ010008584.1 coordinate 9,260, forward strand.
AATCAGCTTTCTGATATAGTTGCTCTTCGCCACAAGCATAAACTGCATAATAACATCTAAAAAGGTTGGTTCATCTCCTTTGGCAAGTTTTCAAGCGAAGCTTTTGGTTTTATGCACATTTTTTCGCTTGGATTTGGTTTTCGCTGTTCAAACTTAGGGGGCCATATTAAAGCTATTTTCTTTTTCCGTCGCGTTCGTTTGAGTTTTCTACAAGCTTATTCCTTGGTGACAAGAGTCAGAGAGATTAAATTGTTGCTGTAGTTGAGCAGAATAAAGGAAGTTAAATGGCAGAGATTTTCGGCAAGACCCGTTTGATTTCATCGCTATAGCCACCATCATTGTCGCCGAATCTGAATGACGGTAGAGCTGTATTACGGTGGATTTTCTGCTTTAGTTCCGTCTTTAGTTATCATTGTCGCTAGGGGTTCGGACCTCAGAGTCCATTTCAAGGTACTAATCTTTAATTGGTCCCTATCTTATTAACGTTCATTGAACCTATGTGTATAATTACTGTGCCTTTTGTTTGTAGGGTTAGTTCTTTTTTTTGGTCATATTTCATCTATTCCAGCTTTCTATTTTCAAATTGTGTATTTATATGTTACATGGGGAATGTCTGTCAATTGGTAATGAATACATCATTTGTAACATAATTTTTCTTAGAATGAATATTGTAATGTGTATTATGTTATATTAATTAATGGTGACTCGATCCCAGTCAGTTACAGTGATTAAAGTATAATACGATGAAACATTTGAGCATTTTGAAAATGGTTAGAAATCTATTCTAAGGAAATAGGAAAACCTGATAAAAAACGGGGGTCTGATTTCCATCATGAGCAGCTCCCTCGTAGATTACAGGGATATCATCACCGTTGTTGTTGGGTGAACCTATGTCCTGTTTGTGGCTAAAGGTTCAGTAAATGATGAAACATATGCTTTACTTGCACGAGTCTATGAATCGTTTTTTAACTTTGGTGTGCATTACACATTGTATACGATGGTGCCAGAATAAACCTTTCTCAACTTTACATATGTAATGCGTACAGTAATTTTTTTTCTCCATAGAAGTTCTCTGAATGAAAGCTATAGTGTGCATTTTATATGAATTAATCAGTAATTTTTTCCTAGCAGCTATACTTTAATTGCATTTGCAGTTCAATGAAATAATTGAGCTTCTGTCAAATTGCTTGAAGCCTATTACTAAGGAAATGGTAAAACCTGATAAAAAAGCAGGGATCTGATTTCCTTTATGAGCAGGTCTGTCTTAGATTTCTAAATGAAAACGAGAAAAATGACACAAAACAGCATCTATATGTTCCAAGTGAAGTTGGAATGACTTTACCTTTTTGGATATCTATTCATCACAAATTTATAAACCTTGTATGTTATTGCTAATTCTTGCAGCTTGGTTCTTTAAATGCAGCTACCTCTTGCTGGATTAATCAGAATGCTTCTCCTTTTTGCTTTAGTTTCTACTTTCTGGTAAGCAGTCGCTAGGAATTCCAGTCTCCTTTGAATCTAGATATTATATTTGGCACTGTCTTGACTCCTGATTATAAACTAAGATAAGAGCAAAAACGTTTTACGTAGGAAGAATTAGGCAGATAGGATTCTAATATTGAAAATCGGTGGATTCAATATCTGTACTTCTGTAGTCTTATGATATTTGGGCAACTCGAAGGGAAATTTGGAGAAGTAATATATAAGTTCATCGATGGGCAGCAAGAGATATTCTTCCCTCCTCTTCCTGTATTGCATGTTTGATAGATTGAACTGGTAAATATTTTAATGAATGTATTTATTTGAAAAGGAGATTCTGCATCCATAAACTCTCACAACCATGAAATTTTGTATAGGCTTATGTGTATTTCATTGTATAAAGTCACATAGATCTATGGTATCACTATATTGAAGTTAATGTATAGGCTTATGTGCATTTCATTGTATAAAGTCGCATGTATCTATGGTATCACTTATAGTAAATTAGTTTTTTTTT
>JANTPZ010008585.1:0-12257 GCA_025593235.1 Vachellia pachyceras
CAATCCCAACCGTCCATTAAGGAGGTGGGAATAGTAAGGAGGTGGGAGTTTGCCTATAAATACCTCACCCCTCCTCATTTGTAAAGCATCCTTGAGTTCTCTCAAAATCAATACTACTCTCACATTCTCCAAGCTCTTTCTCTTGCCCTCAAGCTTTCCCTTTTCCTCAACTTTGCCAAGCATCCTCTTTCATAGAAAATAGGCTTACTTAGCAACTTCTAGTGAAGATTGTCTAAGCGCCGCACGGGTCGAAAGATTAGCCCCGTGACAAGCTGCTCTTCAAATTGATGTGCCATTTTCTACTTTTTTATGGGAATAAACTTTAGCTAATCTTGCACTCTCTATTATCTCTGGTGTCTAAACTAGAATTTACCTTGGCTTGCTTTAATTTTTTTTTTTAAAAAAAACTTTTAAGTCCTTTACTCTGTTTTTGGAGGACATATTCTTGTTGCATAATTTCACTTTGGAAAATTTTTCTTTTACTGAAGTTGAAAACATTATAAACATAATGTGTGTTTTATTATGACCAATTAAATGTATCACTATTAGGAATAAGTTATGTTTAGTTCTTTGTTGAATTGATCACTGACCTTCTGAGTTCTGACCAGCATCTTTGGATATTGGTTCTGTATTTTCTCCTTTTTTAACATCATTCTTTTGTGTGCTAGGTCACGATCATGTGTTGAGTATGCAGAGAAAGCTGCTATGCACAGGCATTCCATGTGGTCAACCTTATTTGTTGATGTTCTCCTGGGGAACTTGATTGGTTGGACACTGCTATATCATGCAGAATCAATTTGTTTGTCAGTTTTAACATTTGTCCATGACATTGCAAACCCTTTTTTGCGCTCAGGGTGTGTTTGGTTAATGGGAAACCCTGCAGGCTTCAAGTTGAATTCTGAGGTGGCTGGAGTATTAGGCATGGTTTCTCTGAATGCAATACAGATATGGTCAACACTCTGGATATTTGTGGCTTTTGTATTAAATTATATTATTCAAGGACTTGCTATCATAGGGATTCTTTGCGGGTTCACTCTACCTGCTGCCTTGATTGTAGACATGATTGTGCTAGCAACTTCTCATGTTTCAACTCTTTATTGGTTGATTTCACTTCTATATTCTTCGCAGATACAGGCAGTGACGGCCTTGTGGCGGCTTTTTAGGTGGGGGTTTCTTTTCCTCTCTCTCTCTCTCTCTCTCTCTCTCTGTGGTCATTGAAATGGTTGGGCGATTACAAGTTTGTGGTTAAAATGTGAAATGCTCATATTTATTTGAATAACTGATCTTTGAATTATAAACGCAACCTGCCAATATAATCGAGATTCTGACAATTAGACTGCCCACTTGAGCTATTAATGCTTGCTCAACATTAGTTTTTGGTCAAAAGATGTTACTGAGATCGTCTCTTTTGGCATCATCTGACTTTTAAGCATAGGTTTCAGTAACCCTGCTCTCGTTATTTGATAATCTTAGCTATAATGTATTGGTGGAAAAATTAGTATTGGGTTCAGGGAGAAAGGGCCAATTGCAAATATGGAGCTCATTCTATATTAGCTTCATTTATGCTTTATTTGTGATTAATTCTTTTAATAGTATATACAGTTGCATGCATATAATTACACATTCAGACATGTGTACGTGCCCTTTTTCCCCTATCTCTTTTTGTTGATTGAGCTGCTGATCTTTTCACAGGGGCCGGAAGTTGAACCCACTTCGTCAGAGGTTGGACAGCTTTGATTACACTGTCAAACAACATATTGTTGGATCTCTTCTATTTACACCCCTCTTACTTCTGCTACCAACCACTTCTGTCTTCTATATATTTTTTAGTATAGTGGATATAATGATCAAGCTGGTCTGTATATCGGTTGAAGTCATCATTTCAGTAATTCATGCTACCCCTTATATCAAGTTTTTCCTTCGGTTGGTGCGTCCAGGAAGATTCCCTTCTGGAATATGGTTTGAAATTTTAGGTTATCAAAGTGCTGGTAATATTTCTCCAAAGGTTGATTTTTCTGAAGAATTGACTTCTCCCAAGGAAGAATTGCTGCTAAAAGATTTTAATGGTAACAAATCTAGCATTCTGGTTTCAGTTCTCCGAAGTAACTACTTGAGCATAGGTAAGGCTTGGGGTTGTCACTTGTGGGCTTAGAGTGATGCTTCTGTGTGGTTTAGTTTCTTCTTTATGATGCTAGGTGATGTACCTTTAGTTTTAATTAATATCAAAGCAGACATTTAAGAATATGTGGCAGACTTTTTGTTCGTCCTTTCAGTTGACTGGGGCCTTTCACTTAGAGACCTTGGAAATATATTATTATTTTGTAATACAAGTGACTGTTTCGTGGAAAAGCTGGTAATTGTAATCTGATCAATCATGATAACTAGTTGTGGTAATCTCCTATTTCGAAGCGGGCCTTTGCCTGTTTGCATAACAAGTAGAACCTTACTGAACATGTCAGATCATGAAATTTGAAAGCGCCGACCGAAATACAGTTTGTAATATGATATTTGTTGTCCTCTTCACGATTATGAATTTATGATAGTCACCTTAGTTTTCTAGCAGTTATCATTTTGTCTGTTCTTTTATTTTCTTTTCTTCTTTTTTGGCATATATAACTGTATATATGCACTCTAATGGTATACTTTTCAGGAAAAGTTACCTGGTCTCACTACAAAGATGTTTTTTCTGGGTTTTCTGCGTCTTCCACTTTCTCACTAGCTCATGGAATTCTCATTGGTCAAAGGTGAGATGTTCTTTCCTTGAGTTCTTTGCTTTTAGTTACTCTTTACTGTTCTCCTGAATCACTTATTTTGAATTCCATCCTTGTTCAGAATACCATATAGACGGGGAACTCTCCTTCCTCCACCAATGCGTTGGATGTCCCTGCCCTACAGAGAGTATTGGCGCCTTTGTCATGATTCACTTGTTGCGTGCTTCAGAGTATAATGGTCTCATCTCGAAGTTTGATTCCTCATAACCAAAACTGTCTTTACTTTCATATTAACGAGGGATGACCCTTTTGGTTTTTCTTGAAGGATTATTGAGCATTCTTCGTATTGGTTTCTCCGATTCAATCAGGGAGGTATTTTGACGTTCAGGCGTGTTATAATTATTCAGCATTAGAAAATGAATCTGTTTTTCCGGCTAAAGCGGAATGGATTTTCCTTTCCTTCTAACTACTCTCTTTCGTGCTCTTGCCTATTTGATTTCCTTGTGCCTTTGGGTGAAATATAGGTTGTCCATTCAATTTCAATCTATCTTGATGGGATTTTTTCTTATGTTAACAAGTATGGAAGGGAATTTATCTGGTAGGTAGCGACAAGAGGTTGCATCAATACCACCTTCTTAATTTAAAAGTTTATTAACTTTTTTAAGAGATTAAAGAAACATTATTTGATCTATCATCATTTTTTAAACTAATTTATTTGTCTTATAAATTAATATATAATTTAATGATGTATTAATATTTTAAAATGTATGTTAAATGATTTATTTAACTTTTTTATTATTACTTCCAAAGTTAACTTCTATACTGAGGAATAGATGTACTAGTTGAAACGGAAAAAATTCTTGAACCTGCAAAATTTTGCACCCATTGAACTCCTAACATTGATGTCAAAATAGGCTATCCCATTTCTTGGTTGATACCCTTGGATTTTATCATGTCTTTTTTTAAAAAAAAAAATTACTAAAACAATAATATATCATTTTATATATTTACTTGTAATTAGAGTTATTACCCCGTATTTTCTGAAAATATATTGTATCTGTTGCTCTTTTTTTAGAAAGAGCATTGACTAATAAGAATTTATTTTGAGGAACATGTGAGAATTCAAATGATTAATACCAGCTCTACTCTGATCTAATTTGTAGTGTAAATTTTATATTAAGAATTGAATGTAATATACAATAAACACATGTAGAGTAAAGAAGTGCTAAAAATTCCGTCAAGCTCAAGTCCTCGACGACTCAATACGGACAAATGGTAACTCACGAGAGAACCAACAGAAGAAACTGAATACCTAACCTCCCTCCTTCACATGTTGCCAGGGCCGACTAGCTGCTGTCCCCATTTTTTATACTTGTACATAAATAATATATTATATATATATTGTATTATATATAACCTTGTCCAACGTAAAGTAATGCTACATGTCTTAATCAAAGGGTAGAGATTGAGGAGGTCTTGATTTGAGTTGGAATGAATACAAGTTTGCATAAAAAGGGGTGGAAGGCAAGTGTTGGAAATCAAGAAAGAGAATCTCAAAAAATCAGTTCACGGGAATGCTTCTGACTCAACAAAAAGGCAGGCTTGATTGGTATAAAGGACAAAACAGAGAGAGGCTGAGAAGTGTGTGTATGTGTGTGTGTCGTCTCTTCCTCTTCTATCACCCTCTTTGCCCTGTTCACTCATGTGAATCCCCATGTGATTACTTCACCTGTCCTTTTCATGCCCCTCTTCTCCTTCCCTTCACATGACTCTCCCTTAATTTTAGGCTTCCAAATCCTTTCGGACGATCTTGACCTCCCCATCCACCAATGCCCTTCTCCAATCATGGCACTTCCCATTTTGTTCTCAATTGCCCCACAGTAATACAAGCTATGGTTTCCCTTGATTTTCACTTCTTTGATTTGTTCTTGCCCTTCCATAACGCTTCAACTCAAGTACAAACTCATGCTGATATTTCCAGTTGATGCTAAGACATTGTTTTGAATCTGGGCAAACACAAATTGGCAAAAGGTACGTAGTAGTAGTAATGTCCAAGAAGGGCAGGATTGGCCATTCCGATAGGGAAAGACGAAAATTTTGATTCCATTATTGGAAAAGACAAGGACCATTTTTGTTATCTCAAACTATCGGCTACACAGTGCCACGTCTCACACCCCAAAAGCAAGAAATAATGTCAGAAATGTTAATCCAATTGCCTATAAATATTATTACGTGTAACCGCAAGTTCTTGAAGACCACACTCGAGCTACTACTTTTCTCTGTTTTCTGTGTGCGAGCCGACACTGAGCAATGGCCGGAACACTAAGCATCGTTATGCTCTTCCTCGTTTCATTGTTACTCCTCGTGGAGAACCATGTAAGCATACTCGACTTCTATAGTTGCCTCTATCGCATGCGTTGATTACTTCAAGCTCTCCATTACTCTGTTTTAAGCTCCTGATTTTTTCTGCATTACTCTGTTTTCAATTCTTTGTTGGCATATCAATAACTTCTTCCCACAAATTATAATTGGCAAAAATATTTTAGCCGTAGTTCTATATTGGTCCAGTCGTATCACTTTCCCTTAACACTGGCTTCGTGCTTGGTAAAAATTCATCCCCATACAAGAGAACGCACAATCCTCGTAGTTACTTTGATGTACTGTTAATGATATCTCTAGTTTTCATATCTCTGTTGGGTGATAATTGTGGTCATGTGGAATGCCAAAATGGCGCCTTCAGGCTGAGATCGTCCTCGCTACCACCAAGGCTCCGGCCCCTCAGCCCAGTAATAACACAACTAACTTTCCCACGGTGAGATTTCTCAGTTCAGATTGTTTCTGCATTACTTTTGCTTTTCTTAACTTCCCACACACATCCTCTGTTCAATGTCAATTCTCATCTGATATCAATTTCCTCAAATTTCAGCACGGCATCACTGAAGGCAGCCTTCAGCCACAGGGTAAGTATTATATAATCAGATATTAAAACCAGAATTTAAAAGGTTAAAGGGAGGGTTTCATATTGAAATTAAGAAGGGAATTAATGAGTGGGGGTGGATGATTAATGTGCAGAATGTGGACCACGTTGCACAGAGAGATGCTCAAAGACGCAATACAAGAAGCCATGCTTGTTCTTCTGTCAAAAGTGCTGTGCAAAATGCTTGTGCGTGCCTCCTGGTACTTATGGCAACAAGCAGGTCTGCCCTTCCTATAATAACTGGAAGACCAAGAGGGGAGGACCCAAGTGCCCCTCAAACCTCAAGTCCTCTTCTTTCTACTGTCACTCTCAAGTTTCATGCTCTGTTACCGTCTCTAGTAACGTGTATGCTGTGCTGTCCAAATGGAATTGATCCTTTATAGTTCATATGATTATTGTATTTGCCTTCCTCTACATTTTGCATCGACAGTAAAAAAGTGTCAGCTCTCTCTCTCTCTCTCTCTATACATGTGTGTGCGTGTGTGTGTTTGAAAAAAAACAAAATTAAAATGGGCATAGAATTTTCAGTCCAATTCATAACAGAATAAACAAGGCGCAAGGAAGCCCAACAAGGCTACTCTTGTTGCAACTTACAAATACACATAACACACCATAAGTAAATCACACGCCCTTTCACCTGATGGAGGAAACAATGATTCTGAAGGGAAGAAAAAATGAGAATACTTTTGGCTACCCTTTCTTGTGCTTCTAGTTTTAATCTCTATGCCTTGCACTCTACCCTAACACTCACAATTTTGGTTTGTATTCTTTTGGGTTTATTCCCTGTGGGGAAAGGTGCTTTGATCATGCCTTCTCTGTTCTTAAAAAAGAAATTGGTCTGTATGTGTCTCTGCATACTTCATAGACTAACTAAAATATTGAAGGGTCCAATTCACATGTGAGAAAGTAGCTTGAACAAGGACTTCGCCTGTTCCCCCACAAATAAGGCAAAGTAACCATATATAGCTATAGAATGTAAAGAGAGAAGCAGGCTGCTCTGATAATGGTAAAACTTCAAATGCACTACCATTACCAGTCAAGATTGTATATGATTTTATCATCTTTCTCAATTCCCAAATCCACTGTTATTTATGTCTTTCATGAAACTTAATTCATAACCAATGTGGAACATACTTGAACACATCAAGTAGATACCTCCTCCACCTCCTCGTTTCATTGTAAAGGTAGGTATGCATTGTTGCTCTTTTGCCCGAGATTCTCTCTAGTTAGATTTGGTTGGTTGCTCTGCGATACCATGAACACATTTAATGGTTAATCACCTAATAAATGGACATTTTATTTTATTTTCACATGTAATAGATGTCAGAGGTTAGGCAAAATAAATAGACCCAAAAAATTCTAGAAGAAAACGAAGTTATTCACTTATTTGTATTTGATTCGATTATTCTACTTGGCTATGAATAAACTTTAGCAAAATTCAAACCAATAAAGCAACAAAAGAAGATTCTAATTTGACGCCAGAGACCACCGAGTAATCTCTGCTTCTTGAACAGAAAGTTAGAATTATTCAACTCCTTCGAATTACTGAGAAATGTGAACAAACTTTGCGTGGAAAAAAACAGTCTAAAAAAGTCATCTCTCTCGAATATCCGATTTTTTGGGTTGCGTGAATTGCTTATTATTCCCTAACTCGGATGGTATACTCCCCAACCACAAGTTCTCGTTCTTTCCTTTGTTTGGTCATGCTTCTATTCGATTCTCAAACTTGTTTCAATACAAACTGGCAAACTCATCTTTACTTCTTCTTTTTTGGCCAGAAGCGGATTTCTCCAATGCTTCATATTGTCTTTACTTGAGCCTTTTCAACTACCATACATTTCCTGAGCAATGTGACTAGGTACCAAAACTCTGATGATGCAATTACAGGTTTAACTAAAATAGGAACTTCTGTTGGTTTGGACTAAAGTTTTTGCTACAAGATCTGTGTTTCATCAATAAAGGCGAGAAAACAGGACTCGTGAGATTCAGGATACCATATTTTGCTCTGGTCATTACGTCAAAACTTTGTGCGCCGTACAATCCCTAATCATATTTCTTAATATAACAATTAGTTCAATTTTTGGGGTGATAAAAAAAATTAAATAAATCATTTAGTCATAACATAGATTTCAAAATATTTATATATACACATTAGTTTAAAAAATGATAGATAAATTAGTTAATCTACTTTTTTTTAATTTCTTACCAAAAAAAGTCAACTAAGGAAGAGGGCAGTAACAATAATAAAAGTTTCTTCTTAATAGTAAGAGAGGAAAAGAGAGGGAACGTGAAGAAAGCATGAGAAAGACACAATACCATAAGGTTTCAGCTCGGAATGAGACCAATTATCAATAAATATTGGCCTTTCATGTCATGTAAACTCGTCGACACTTAAATATACATAAAACACAATCTGGAAGAAAACAAGGGGGGATTCTAAGGCGGGAACTTGAAGGACAAAATGGAAACATGAAAAGGCTTAAAGAAGAAGAATAGGCTGCTGAGTCTCTTGACTAATCTACAATGTAATGGAAACATGAAAAGATCAATTCTAAATGTCGAAGTGTGGGGAGTGGTAATAGCTTCTTGGCAGAGAAGCCCACGGGGGATTAATAATTTTCTCAGAATATCCATAATATTTCAAAAAAGTCATAACACGTTCAATCCAAAAAAAAAAGTCACAATATCCATAATATAAAACACCTATAACTCAGAATAAGTTATAAGGCGTTCAATCCAAAACAAGAAAGAACAAGCGTTTAAAAAAAACTAAACAGTTCTTTTTATTAACTTTAATCTGAAAATAGCTTACATGATATGGATATTTATAACCTATGGATAAGATAAATGTTTCATCTAAAAACCAAAAAAAGATACGAGTAAATGTTATAAGATACATTAGATTATAGATCATAATATGTTATCAGGGATAATATTCTAGGATTATTAATTAAAACAAGATAACAACAAGTATTCTAAAATTCGTCATAAAATAACCATTTGGGATTAAATACTTCTTTAAGTGTACATCCCAAAGAAATACAAAAAATAAACAAACTAAATAAAAGACTCAACGACTTAGATCTTGAATAGGCTTCTAGTACGTAATGTAATTTTAAGGTTATTTAATCATTTGTAAGCTCTCGCATTCCTTCCGATATGGATTCAATTGTTGGTCTTTTCTTGTTTGTAACTCCCTCTCAAATATGTCTCTTACCAAAACTTGTAAAACCCCGTTCATTTTTTTACCTCTTAAACATGTTACTAGGCTTCCAATAGTAGATTCTTGATTCCTATCACTTCTTCACTTCGAAGGGACATTTCACATTTTTGCCTTCTGGGAGATTGTCAAGGCAGGGGAAGTGGAAGGTGGAGCATTGACAAAGCTCGTAGACTCATTCTGGAGATAAAGATCAGTGACAGTTTCTTGTTTTGGGGGCCGCAACGGAACTTGCGTTGTCGTTTGCTAGAAGGACCTTTGTTTCATCAATATAGGTGATAAAACCAGGAGCCGTCAGCTTCACTATACATTATGTTATGAACTTCATTACATCAAACATCTTTTGCATCCTACGGTTCGCAATGATTACGAAATAAATAAAATTTCTTCTTGTCTCATTAACGGAGAGGGAGAACAATAACAGACGGAACAGTGAAGAGAGTGCTTTGAAGTAAGTATGAGAAAGGCTCAATACCATAAGGTTCAGTTGGGTAGTCATTTATGACCTTTCACGTCATGTAAACTCTGACACTCAACATACATAAAACTCAATGTGCAAGAAAAGATGAAAGAACAAGGATTCTATGGCAGGAAGTAACAAAAACACAACAGGGGTAAAAAATTTCAGAGGTCAATCCTCTGGAAATCAAGAAGTCTCGGAAGTTTCCTCTTCGTTAACCCAAAAGAGCAGAGAAAGCGGGTCCGTGGGGTGTGGCGATAGCTTCTTATCGACTTCAAACGGAGATCTTGCCTTCTTCGAGATGAGCAAAGCAGAGGAAGTGGAAGGTGGAACATTGGTGAAGCTTCTGGGCTGATTCGGAAGATGAAGATCAGTAACAGTTTCCGGTTTTGGGGGTTGCAGGGGAAGCACGGCGGCGGCGGGAGGGACAGAAGGCGGAGGACGAGGGTACAAGAGGTCGGTGGGGAAGAAGTTGTACTGTTGAAAGCCAGCCATTGGCAATGGAGGATTTTTTGTTGAAATTGAAACAGGGAGGAAAGACAGAGAAGTCCGAAGAAAAAATCTCAACTTTGTTGGTAGTTATGTTGCGTTGTGACGGTTTGGTTACATTTATTGGGGGAGAGAGGGAGAAAAAGGGGTGTGAAAAGGAGAGGGATTTGGAATCAAGGCAGGCTTTTCTTGGAGAAGGGGTTGGTTACTGTGTGCTCCAATTCATTCCTCGATGTTTCCTGTGTACGTTTTGTTGGTTTTTCCAAGTTTCGTCAATTCTATTGGCTTGGTTGGGTTTGCTACCTCAAATTTTATATGTTGAGTTCCCTCATTTTAGTTAAAGTTTTGGGTTAATAGCTATGATGGTTTTAAGTATTTACAAATATGAATATAAAAATGAGGAATCGTGTGTGATAATATTCAATTACACATAAAAAAAAAAAGAAGTCTCCTTTTGACTTGTAAGGTTGGCAATTTATTTTTGAATTTGTGGAGGAGATAATCGGAAGGAGTCACACGGGGCAGGAGGTCATCCTCTCACAGTTCTCATTTATTGTATACCTTTCCATTTTCCGTTATATGACGTTGTCTATAATTTTATGTTTAAACAGTTTCTGGTGATTCTGATTGTTTGCTTATATAACCACGTCTAATCAACCGATAAGTGATAACCTATCTGGCCTCACCTGACATAGAAAATGAGGGAGACATCATAATACAACAAGAAATCACGAATGGAGACGGCAAAGGATGTAAGGTAGCATGCTTCAACTTGTTCAACAAATTTTTTCCAAAAAAAAAAAGAGTTATCAAAATAAGGAAGACAAGTTTTGTGTCTCTTGTCTAAGGGATCGTTGAGTCTGAAACAGCAAAACCTGAGTGAGGAAGGGATCGTTCGCATCATAAATTTTATGAATAATAGTATTAGCTACGAGGTTTAGCTTTTAAGAAGACAATTTGCCTTTCTTGCGGCATGCAAATTTCATAAAAATCTACTGAAAAATCTCAGGACGTGTGGATACAAGTATATAATGGACAAGCCTCGAATTTTTAATCATCTATATTGCACTTGGAACATGATTTGTATTTTAAAGTTTCAAGGTCCTGGAAGAAAGATCAAAGCATCAAATACAGTGCCACAAAATTCTAGAATGTCAACGGTTACGGTTGGATGTACAAGAACAAAAGGTCACTCATTACATAAGCATATGAACATAGTATAATAATATATACATTACCAACGCAATTATTTATAACTGGGCCATGGTTCAGTAAGCGGTGCTGTTTACCTTCTATATACTAGCCGTGTAATGAAATCAAGAAACAGCAGGAACGTGGCAATCAAATCCTTCTACTCTAACTGCAGCTGGGTTAAGTCCGGGCTTCATTCTAACACATCCACCTTTGCGTGGAGACAAAAAATCTGACGATGCTGAAGATGAAGACAATAAAAATGCAGAAGCGTTTTTTTCATATACAAATTGGGAATCTTGGATCAAAGGGTTACCAGATCGAACTGGAGGTGAACCAACAAAATAAGGTGATAAGGCTGCTTGATTTGTCCGTTCTTCTCCGTAATTCTCCTCGAAGATTATGTCTAGAACATCTGCCTCACCTTTTGAATCATACCCTTCCACTTGTTGACTCAAATGATATCTAAATGGTCTTACAAACATCTGAGATAAGACCCTGGCTCGCAGGGGCTTGGGGCAAATGACATGCTCCTTCCCATTAGCCATGGTTTCGTAGCATCTCATCTTTTCAAGAGGCGCCAATACGTTCTGCTCAGTTCCATAATACTTCATCTTTGAAGCTAATTAGATTCGGAAGGTGAATGCCTATGAAAAACATAAGAAGTTTTGTCGCTTGGTCAGGCAAAATGTCAGAAAAAATACTGCAAGACGAAACCTTGTTCCATTTCATCCACGTGAGTTTTCTGTTCTAATCTTGTGATAGCTGCCAATCAAAGAATTGACAAAGTTCGGAGTGAAAGTTTCAATGCATCATATTACATATAATAGGGCACAGCTAACATTCTGTACAAGATGCCAAAGAGATATAACCAGAACTTGCATCAATATAATCCATCCACCTTAAATCTCAGTATTTCAACCATGTAATTGTGTAACACCCCAAATTTTAATATCGAAATACGTAACGAAATTTTCACCATATATCGATAATGAGGATTTCCAACGTTCATTTATAAAAAGTATCATCAATCCGGCCAAAATACAAAATCCAAATAGCAATTCAAATCCTCATTAAATATCAGAGTAAATCAAAATAAAATGCGGAAGTCTTAGGGTCATGGCAATTCAAAATAATAACATGTGCCTAAGGGCACAAGAAAGCCAACAAGGCTCATTCCATAGGTGCCTTCCCTTGCTGCCTACTAGA
>JANTPZ010008592.1:0-11781 GCA_025593235.1 Vachellia pachyceras
TTAAGAATTTTCATGGTGGCCAAAAAACGGATTACGAATTTCCATGGGTGTTGTGTCTTGTATGAGACAGACACAGACGTGTTGAAGATTTGGCCACGATTTGAGGTCTCTCACCTGCGAGTTCGCTGTTTCAATTTTGTAGAGAAACTTGCATACGGTTGTTTATATCCTTTGCGTGCAGTTTTCTAATCAATACCCGTCATCTGTCTTCCGGTGAGAGTAACGATAGGCTGGCATAAAAAACCACATACGATATATAATTAAGGGTGGAACAACAACAAGCAAATATAACGTTTATCTTATTTTTTATTAGTTGTATTGAGCACTTTAATATTTTTTAGTATAATTTTATTAGTCCCCAACTTTTAACTTATAATTTGATTCATCAAACTAATAGAGAATGAGCTTTCAAGTGTCATCAATAATTTTTCATGTAGATTCCAAAAATTAAATTTATTTATAATAATTCGTTAATTTAGGGTGAGAAAGGTTACATCTTCTTTTAGAGTTAAAAGAATGCAAATTTTTTGCTCCATCAGAATTTCATAGAAACAACTTTGGCACAATTTTTTATGAGATCATACATTTATAATTAATCCATTTAGACCATAAAGGCCACATCCATTCAAAATTCATCTATAAGAATAAAAAATTATATTTTAAAAATAAGATGTGACCTTTCTGTTTCGAATGAATAAATTTTAAAAAATTAATTTGATTTTTGGAATTCTCATAAAAGATTAGGGGAGAACACGGAACCCGTTACCCACGAAGCCCACCCGGACTCGGAGGAAAATCCTTGGATTGGACCCGTCCAATGGTGGCCCGTTACAGGCGGACAAAAAATCCGCCCATATAAATAATAACGGGCGGGCTACGAGCATGTCAACAGGCTGCCTGTACCTGCCTGTATATGTATTTTTTTAAACCCAAAAGCCACAGACCCAGACGCCCAGTTGCAAATGCCCAAAATCTGAGGCCCACATTGCGTTTGCCTTGAAACATGTTTGTATGTTTGGATTGTTTGGCTGTTTGCTACTCTCCCAGCTCCCGTGCGGTGCCGTGTGTGCCTACTGCCTCTGTCTGTGCTGTGCCCTAGAAACTAGAATTAGATTGACATTCGATCGCTGCTACCGAGACGGTCTCGAGCTAAGAGTTCTGATTCTGAGTATCGAGCTGAGAGTTCTGAGACTTCGTTTGCGTTGCAACTTGCGTCTTTGCGAGCTCAGCTCCATCTTCACCTTCGTTTTCAGCTCAGACCGAGTGCATGTTACCCTCCAGTCTCTTTACAGGTAAAGTCAAATAAGGAACTCGAAAATCTTCTTTTTCCCCTTTTCAGATCTCCCAGCAATTAATTAGATGCAGATTGTTCTTTAGTGTGCTTTTCCGTTGTTTCTTCTTCGCATGGGAAACACCCTGAGATCTATGCCCCTCCAAAACTAGACACATAAATAGAAAAAGAACAGAACACACTTAGAAAGCTAGTTTTATATAACTTCCAACCTAAGAAAATATAGACTATAGAGGAGAAAACCGAGAGAGTATATAAGCAAATAACCAAAAACAGAGTCCCAGTGGATTCAATGAAGATTCAAAATACAGAGAATGACAATAAAACCAAAAAAAAGGTATTTGAAGTGAGGAAGATTCAAAGTTTGAGGAATAGTTATAGGAGGAAAACCCCCGTTTTGGGGGGCCGGAATTGACGATTAACAGTGGAAAAGGAAGGATGCGAAAATGAGCCGAACCGATGACGTTGGGATTTGCTTTAACCTTATGCAAAATCATTAACTTTAAAGCCAGATACTGTACAGTTTTAAGGTATAAGGTTGTGAATTTGTGCTAATTAATATAATAATTATAAACATGCTTTCACTCAAGTTGAATAGCTTTCACGTTAGTAAAAGGGGTGCATTGAGTTCTATTGTAATGCCGAACTGTTGTACTATTGTAGATTTTGAGTAATGAATTCCAGGTTTGGATATTCATTTTATGCTTCAGGTTGGGTATTGACTGAAGCATAAAATGCTTCAGGGCGGATTTTTGACTGATGTTATGCTTCAGGTTGGATATTCATTTTGATCTCAAGTCACCAGCGTCAATGGAAACTGTTGCCTCCTTTTTTCATGGAAACTGGAAAGCTCAACATTCTTGTAATTTTCTCTCAGGCACTAAGATTATTTAATTTGTTTTTCTAGTATCTATTTGTTATCCTTTAAACATGCATGATGATGTTTCAATTTCCTAATCGTCAATCAATCGACTTCAAAGGTTGTTTCTGCATGCATATGTTTGCATCACTTTTGTTAATGTATCTATTTATTGATTGCATCACTTTTCTGAAAACGGGCTGCCGGTACCCGTTCAAAACCCGCTCGTGTATTGTTAGCCTGTTTAAAAAAGTTTAAACGGGTTCATGCACGGGTACAGGCTAACCCGTACCCGTGGAATGTTTAACGGGCGGGTAACGGGCTAGGGGGCGGGCTACCCAACCTGTCCGTTGCTCTCCTCTATGAAAAATTGAGTTATAGAGATTGTTTCCATAAAATTCTGATACTATGAAAAATTTTCATTCTTTTAACCATAAACTAATTTTAAAAGAAGACGTGGCCTTCCTAACCATAAATGAATGAATCATTGAAAATAAACTTAATTTATGGAATCTTTATAAAAAAATTACTAAGGCAGCTTGGAACTCTTTTTTTATTAATCCGATTTCATAAAATACTTTGATGGACTAAATTATAAGTGAATTAAAAATTTAAAATTAATTTTTTTTAAAATAATTGGCTAAATGTTAAATTGTAGGATGAAATTGCACAGAAATAAAAAGATCAGAGTAAAGTATTAGGTCAATTTGAGAAATGACGTCAAGAGTTATATTTACTACTTTACTAATAGTTAAAGTTAGTCACACACGTTAGCTGAAACCCGCTAACCCACATATTGACGGCAGGTTAGGTTGACATTTGGACAAAATAGGATGTTGAACTTGTCTAGGATGTTAGGGGGAAAAAATAAAGATGCAATAGTCCGATAGTTACCCGTTTCAATCCTTCAACAGGCTATGTCCACTTAGAATTAAACTTCTCTAAATGGCAAAAAAAAAAGAGCATAAAATAATAAAGATGCAGTTGGCAAATACAAACATTGAAAATAATGGGTTTTTTTAACTTCACGTTCAACAGTGTTTTTTTGTAAAATGAAATAATCTCCTTCATATATTTACCTCAACTTATGTAAAAGTATCTCTCTACTGCATTCTTAGACGTGTACAATCTATAATCCAAACATCTTAAGAAAATCGATACGCAGTAGTTACAACAATCAAAATCAACAGTTACTACTACAAATAAAAAATCTAATGAGTACGAAATCAAATGATCCTTCCAATTCAAATATGAATATAACTACGTTAAATATGCAATCCAAATTACTCTAATGCCTCATTTGGTACGTAAAATTGATTTTGATAAAAATAGATATGGATATGAAGATGGAGATGGATATGGATATGAGCTTTAAAATTACGTTTGGTATGTCATGGAAATGAAGATGTAATTCATATCTTTTTTATGAATGATGATTTTTTTTTTTTGAAATGTAATAAAAAAGATTATTTTGCATAAGGGAGGATATTTTGGTCCAAAAAAATTGGACTCCATAGAACCCAAATGAATTCCATAGGTTTGGGTATGGAATTGAAATTGGGTATTTAGGTGGAATTGAATTCCATATGGAATTGTAATTCTATCATACCAAACATGTCAACATTATGGAATTCAATAGTCCAAAATAGTCATAAATCAACCCTAGCCATAGTCCAAAATCAAAATCACATACAATTGCATGGCCAACTCGACCAATCATAATATCAAAGTAATATTGGTCTCGTTTGGTTAATTTATAGGGAACTTAAATACACGTTCAACATTTTTTATAAAATGAGATAATCTCCTTCATATATGTACCCTGATTCACGTAAAAATATTTTTTTACCACATTTTTAAATGTATATATTTAATATCCATTGACGATTGAAGATCTGTGTATTTTTAAGAGAGAAGTTTGAAAGCCTATATCCTAGGGTGCAAATATTATAATTTTCATTTGATAAGAATTAAGTACAGTCCAACCATTGTTTTGGGGGGGGAGGAGAATAGCCCAGTTGAGCTATAACGTGCTGTGACTTTGTAAACTCTTCAAGGCATTTTTAAACGTGAAAAAGTACCCTACATATATTGAGAAAGAGTTCAAAACTCCTTTGTAGGGCTATAATGTATAAATAACATAATTTTAAATATTAATTAATTGAATTTATGTTTTATATCAAACATTGATATTGATGATATCAACATTGGACTTACTATTGGTCAAAAAAAAAACATTGGACTTACTAAAGTTGGCCAAAAAAAAACATTGGACTTACTAATATCTATCATGTTTGTGATGGGATATGTTTATTTATGCTGAGATAAAATTTATCTATCATATTTACCTTATTATAGATAGTAGATATGTAGCTTTCGTCGGCAAAAAAAGATATGTAGCTTTCATTTTTAATTTAAACAGGTATATTAATAATTTAGATGAAATGGTAACCTCACCGCATTGCACTGTTAAAAAAATATAAAAAGGTTAAAACTTTTTTTATTGATTAAAACTAAAAAATATTAGTAGGCGTACTGGCCAAAAACTAGGATGAGTCGGGTACAAGTAGGGTTGTTTAATTTGTAGGTAGTTTGATGCTGTACGAGAGGAATCCTGAAAAGAGGAGGATAACTTCGATGAAAAAATCCCACCGGTCTATATATATATATATATAATAGAGCCAAACGTAAATTAGAATTAACGAGAGAAAAGGAATAGAACTGAAACCGGAAAAGCGGAGTGATTCGGGGGCGGAGTCCTTCTTTCCACGGAGACCGGGAACAGAATCCGGTCCTGGCATCTCAGTCGACTGTGCCATGGACGGGCAGCGTTCCAGATCCGACGACCCATTCCTTCTCAATTACCAGCCTTCCGAGCTTCGAATCGCCTCCGAGTTCTTCACAACCTGGCTTCCATTCCTCTCCAAAGATCTCTGCCGACACTGCTCTGCTATTCTCTCTGATCGCATCCGTTCCATTGACCCCGGTAAACCGCTTTAATTTTATTTTATTGTTTTGTATAGGTCCCTGGTCTCCTCTGGTGGCTTTTTTTTGTCATATTTGAGCGGAATAATTGAAAGGCAATTACGAAACTTGGCAGATTCCTCGATTGTTGTTTATCTACTATACAGTGTTGATATTTTACTGATAGGAACATGTCTCCCTTTATAGAGGCTCACGGTGATGCTCCTAGAGAGCGATTTGATGGTGATTCGAATGCTACCGTTGCTAATAATACGGAATCGCATGAGACGTGTGACAACCATGACGATAATTATGATACCACTTCTCTTGGGAGCTGGAAAGATGGGGCAGAAGCAAGTTATTTGGGTGAAGCATCTGATTGGTCTGAACCAGTAACCGAAATATCGGCAACTGAAGTCAGTTACGAATCCCCTCTATTGGAGACCCCGAGCCATCGTATGTCTTGGGCGGACATGGCGCAGGAGGATGAGTTTGCTGAAGAAGAGCACAACAACCTGCCGGTTAATGCAAGTCCTTGGGATGGAACAAAAGTTCCAGAGAAGCCTAAGTTGTCTTGGGGGCAGCGAGAGTACATTAGGTTCATGAATGTCCGCCGTAAGAAAGACTACATGTGCTTTGAGAGGGTTAATGGAAAACTTGTCAACATCCTTGAAGGGCTTGAACTCCATACGGGTATTTTTAGCGCTGCTGAACAGAGAAGGATAATCAATTATGTTGCTTCACTGCAAGAGATGGGAAAAAAGGGAGAACTGAAAGGTTTGTTGTCTGACCATGCTAGTACACTGCACCATGTATTTTGTTAGCATAAGCCATGCAATTTATGGTAATAGACGTCATTGTCTAAAATTTATAGTGCATAGATAACTGTTTAGTTGAAAATTTAACGTTAGTTACACAGGTCACTGTTATAAAAACAGCAATAGCTGAAAACCAATTTCAAAGTGGATGACAAGGCCTTGATTTGAACATACCGGCTATACTGTTCTCCTGGCTATAGTTTTGGCTTTGTATTTCTAAATTGGCACAGAAGGACTTCCCTATATTGAGCTGTCTAATTGCTGCTACCTTTATCATCTGATTTTGCATATGTGAAAGAAAACGCGTGGATGCATTATTTGATTGATTGCAATTACTTCTCTTGTCTTCATTCCTAACATATTTGAAACTTTATAATCTGTGATTTTCAATTTATTTAATGTTAAATTTGCAGGGTATAATCAAACAGCCCCCTCTTAGTTTTATACTGTACAGACATGTTTATTTAAGGTTCATCAACTTTTGTAATCTAAGATCGCAGTGGCTATAAATCCTGGGTTTGGTTAAATATTTATACTTTTTGGAGAACAATGTTGTTATTGTAAAGGAGCGTCGATTTTGGCAAAATACATTCCTTGCCCTATTAATGTATCTCTTGCAGTCCTCTCTAGCTATAACTACGGTCAAAACTTCATACTTGCTATGTGATAACTCCGTCATGAGACGGAAATTCTGATTATTGAAATATGTGCTCATAGTGAGGCAAAGAATGATGAAGAAACTGGGATATAATTTTCACTTGTATATAATATCTATCATCTCAATGGTAAGTAGTAAATCATGGAGATGTAATTCTTTTTTTCTGGAATTTTAGGGGTCCCAACAACATAGCGTGGTCAATGAGTTGGGAACTAATCACTGATCCTTTGTTTAGAGTAATGGATATATTGAGTTTTTGGATCATGAGTTGCCTGTGGTAACTACCATCCAGAAGACTGAAAAGAAAAACAATTTTCTTTTTCCCCTGTTGGCTACACTGCATTGACTATTGGACAAGTATAATGGTTGAGGAAATACATGATATTCATTCTATTAAACTCTTGCAGACCGGACCTATTCAGCTCCTCAAAAGTGGATGAGAGGCAAGGGACGCCAAACTATCCAATTTGGGTGCTGTTAAAATTATGCGACAGTTAGTCTATTTCTTATGCCTCTTTTACAAATCTTTTATGCAAAGTTTTTTGGGAAATAGAGTCATTTAATACCTGAATAGCCCCATTATGATCCCTGACGAGTTTGATGGGGGATGGAACTCTTACTTTCTCACATTCTGCTTACAGGATAAAGATGGTAACCCACCTGGCATTCTTCAGAATGTGATGGTAGATCCTCTTCCTGACCTTTTCAAGGTCATCATCCGAAGGCTGATTAGGTGGCATGTACTTCCTCCTACTTGTGTGCCAGATAGTTGCATTGTTAATATCTATGAAGAAGGCGACTGTATACCTTCACACATAGACAATCATGATTTTGTTAGACCATTTTGCACTGTATCATTCCTAAGTGAGTGCAATATAGTCTTTGGATCCCACTTGAAGGCTGTAGGTCCTGGGGAATTTGATGGTTCGGTTGCCATTCCCCTGCCCGTGGGGTAAGTATTCAGTCTGTATTTATTTCTTGCACTTTATATGATGAATTTTTCAATTATATTAACTCGGCAAAGAGATTTTGCATTGATTTTTCAATCAACTAATGACTACAATGGAGAAGTGAAAATCTTATAGTAGCATTTTCCCTCCAGATCTGTACTTGTGTTGAATGGAAATGGAGCTGATGTAGCTAAGCATTGTGTGCCTGCAGTTTCTTCAAAAAGGTACTTAAATGAAATTGTATTTCTCCTACTGCCCCCCCCCCCCACCAAAAAAAAATGATTTTGATGTTGACTTGACTCAAATTCAATTTTCTTCCAATATCTATTAGGATATCTATCACGTTTAGAAGGATGGATGCTTCCAAACGGCCTATAGGATATGTTCCAGAGCCTGATCTGCAGGGAATCCAACCGTTGGTCTTTGAGGAAAAGAGGTCAAATGGATCTAAACCTAACCGTATGAAGAGACAGGGCCAAAGAGGTCGTAGGAATGATGCAATGGGACCTGCAATTGGAAGGGATAGAAATTTGGAGCCTCATGAATCAACTCAAAGTGCACAAAGGCCTTCAAACAGGCAGAGTAGAGGAAGGGTGGGTTGATCGATGTTCTGGTATTAGGATTAAGGTTCCTGTTGGCTTGGGGTTCACTGGTATTCACAGCGAAGTGTTGGTTGTGGTCGTGTGATTTTCTATCTTTGAACAGGACTGTCCTGCAGGCCTGATCACTTTGGTTTCTAAGGAGGCATAGAGAGAGCAGATCCAATTTTATATAATCACCTTACACGCTCAAGTTGTTCAGTTGGCAACTGCTTTAGTATTTTTCTCAAGCAATGTGAACTTGGACGTCAAGAATGGTTGGCCTTTGGTGATACAAGTTATCGTGATTTGTAGCTTCTTTAGTAACGTGCTTAAAGACAGTGGCTATATTGGTGACCTCCAAATTTGTTCTTGATGCTTTGTTAGATTGAAATTATTCTTTATTGAGGCAATGTTTGTGTTGAGAATGCAGTGTCGCTGGATTTGGTGAGTTCGAATTTCTCGTCGGATCGGCCCCACTTCAAAGTTGCTAGTTTGTATAAAGATGGCGCTAAGTGCATCAAATTAACGTGCGTATTGTGCTTGTATTTGTTTCCCCACGTGATTTGTATTTTCCTGAGAAACGGGTAATTTTATTTGTGAGCACAGTTGTTCATCTGAGATGTGCCCGAACTTGGGTCATGGAGCGGCCTCTATTAAAATGGTTGATACTTGATTCCTTATTTTTGGCCGTCATCATCCTTGATTCCTATGTGACTTGGCTATGTTCTACGAACTATAAACTGAAAATTATTACTCTGAAAAGTCGACTCGTACTCTATCTCAACCAAATCTGAAGGGAAAGAGTATATAACCATCCATGAGCTATATGAAGAGAGAATTACGTAACCTCCTTTAAGATTTGCATCAAGGCTGCTTGCTATCATGGTTGTAGATTTTTTTAATTACTAGAATTATTTTGGCGTCTTATTTTCTCAGGGGCTAATTGTTATGTTCAAGACAAAGTGGGTTCAGTTCACCAGGATAATAGGTGAGGAGGAGGGTATAATAATGGGCCCTACTTAACGTGTGCGGACTGCCAAACCCCCGCTCTTTTTCAAACCACCCGCTTATGCGAGAGAGGGTATATCACAGGACTCAGCCAATTGATTGGGACAAAAATAGAGAAATTCAACAACGGGGATTGGGTTTAATAAAATAGGTAGTTCCTCACTCCGTGATGAACCAATGTCCGGATCCCCGTTTGAGACGTTCACATTTATTGCCCATCTAAAGATTCAAACAGGAGTGCCTCCACTGGGAGGACATTATAACAGAGACATTCATATTAATGTCTCTCTCAGCTTCGGTATCCAGCAGAAATAGGATTAAATGGACACAGGATATCAAGAGACAGCCAACAGGTGGACACCTGATAAACTTGAAATGGTTGAACTCTATATTCAACATTAAACAATTCACATGTAGCAGTTCATAACAATTGCCGACCATACATGGAATAGATGACTAGCTAAACATACATGTATTCGCCACCACGAACGGCATTTTCAGCGCCCTTCTTCTCTTCTTCTGCTTCCTTCTCACGTTCCTTCCAGCTCTCATAGGCATGGTCATCAGTTTGCAGCTCATACCGACAGATAGGGCATGAATTATGCTCATCCTGCAACATAGAAACGATAATGTCAACAAAGACAAAAATGCTGCTTTGAGAAGGGAGACCACAAATGTTCTTCTAAATAGTTTCCAACATATGAGGGCAAGTTCCCAAATATACCAGCCATGGCTTTAGACAAGGCGGGTGGAATGTGTGCATGCATGGCAACTCCTGCATTTTGTCATTTAGAGCCAAGTTTTCCTTGCAAATTGCACACTCTGCATCTTTCCCCAGCTTAGCCAGGATTTCCTCTGTAAGAGTAATGACCGGAAGTTTTGCCACAACTTCTTTGCTAGCAGGAGGGACTTTTGGAGGCGCTGGACCGTCACTCAGCATCTAAACAAGAAGAAATCACAGTGACGATTACCCTTGATGAAGTAATGCAAAGTGTAACAATAAAACTGCCTTTAATTAGTAATACGAACACTGCCAGGTAAAATAAATCAAGTGATTCAAATTGAGTAATATGTTAATTGGGTTCTTTGATCAAAAGATGACAATTGTTAAAATTTTTCAGTACTAACATGACAGGTGTATGATTTTTACAGACAAGTGTTTAATTCACCAATTCAACCACATGCTTGCCATGTTTCAATTGGAAAATCATAAAACACTAGTTATCTTTTGATTGAAAACTTGTAGTAAATATACAAGGAACCCTATCTAAATCTATTCTTTGACACAAATACTCTAAAAGGACAATAAGCAACACAATGAATAGGGTCAAATGACACTAGCAGATACGTAGGTTGCTTATGGTGGTCCCTTCATTGATCTGGAAGAAATACTTGAGTGAACAATCTCAAGTGTAGGTTGGCTTACTCAGGAACAAGGGGAATGAAATTATAGGGGCTGTGATAGGCAACCTGTTCATGGTCAACTCAAAGCACTTATTCTCCCAGCTGAGCTATAAATTACTTCTCATTCATGTTAAATCAAGGCAGAATGGTTTCGCTTGCTTAAGCTCCAAATCTTAACAATGAATAAGCCCCGCAACATACAATTTATTTCACTAAGGAGACTGAATCTACAAATTGAAAGCCACGTTGATATTTGAGTATGGAATTGGAGCTAAGTAATCGGCAATTAAACGGAACACAGAAAATTTGGGATGAATACCAGTGGCACGGCATCTTCTAATCTATTAAGAAGATCCTGAAGCATATTTGCAGCATTTTCCCGTGAAGCATCATCTGCCGCTAAACCTTGAGATGATTCAGCAGAAAATAGCGTAGCAGCCGTTGTCAAGAGGTTTGACTGCACCAGCCATTGAGGTTGAGGTGGCTCTGGATCTACAGTAAGGTGTCCCTCAAAAAGATATCCTAAATCCACACAAAAAATGATACCAGTTCACAGGTACAGACAAAACTTAAATTCTTCAAATATTTAAAGAATGTAAAAGAGGATCACCTTCATTCACATGATTTTGAGATGGTTGTGAAGCTTGTGCCGGATTATCCTCTAGATGCAACTCTTCCCTCGCCTGAGAAATGCAACCCTTCAAGTGTTCCTTCTCAGATGGATCGGAAACAAGCAATTCAGCCTGCTCAAAAAGCCCCAGCCCAGCATTCCAGAAACCCGGTGCGGTATACCTGGTCTTCAACACAGTAGCAACTCGGGATATGGCCGTATAAAACTGCCCACAGCAAAGTTTATTACTCGGTTAAATTCTTCAACAACGGTGTCCATGTTACTCAATCATATATATCTATAATAGTAATGATCCAAACAAACATGAAATCAGGAATTACTAGCAAAAACAAGAGAATCTGAAAAACAAGAACCGGCGTTAACTGGTGATGCAAATTGAATAGAATAACATAAACGGCAAAAGAAGAACAAAAGCAAATGAAAGAGAGAGCAAGCATACGGATTTGCGGAGACAGGGAGAAGCGGATGGATAATTATGTTGGAGGAGGGATTTGAGAGAGAGAACAGCGTCCTCGAACTTTTGCTTCTTGCCCAAAAGTTTCTGCAACTCCTCCAATTGCAGTTTCAACGAATTCTCCGATTCCATTTTTCTTCTTTTCTCAAAAATCTGGGAAGCG
>JANTPZ010008596.1:0-10150 GCA_025593235.1 Vachellia pachyceras
ACTCACATTTTTCAAAATTTAAGTTTTGAAAAAAACTATTTTCTTTTCAAATCACACGCTCTCTCATAATAAATTTTCTCTTTCCTCTTTTCTTTTTCTTTCTCTTTCATCTTCTTACTTATTTTTTATCTCAGAATCCATAAGCGCTATTCTCATCCCAAACACAATCACATTTTCAAAACCTACGTTTTATTTTGGAATCCGTAAAAATTATTCCCCCAAAATCTATTCTCCAAAAAATAAATTTTACCTCACTCTTTAAAAGCTATTATTCATCTGACTCCCAAACTAGCCTTAAGTCGGATTAAAAAAGAAAAACTACACATGAAAATGACATGAGTATAAAATACTCACGTTGGTATTTGATTGAATATTCTCTCTGTTGACTTATCTACGTTGAAATTAAATTTATAAAAACATGAGTATAAAATACAAGGGAATAATTGCTACAGAATCCCAAATAAAAAACTTTAATTATTCAAAAGTTTAATAACTCCGGAGTATGCAATGAAAATTTTCAGGTTAAAAAAATGACAACGTATTTATCATCCTCAATTGTCATTGGAACTTTTGGTAATTTAAATCCCTTCTTTAAAACTTTATGGTAAAACTCCAAATAAAGAATTAAAAACTAATAAATTATTGATTTAAGATAGAGATGATGACCTAGGAGGACTGAATTCTGTATATCACATTTTTTTTCCTTATTAATATATCGGAATACATCTATTATAGTCCCCTCCTCTCACATTTGCAGCAGCAAAAAAAAAAATCAAATTTGAGACGGGCAAGCATAGTCATCGCTTAGGCAAAGACCACCTTTTGATTTTGCAGGTTCTATTTGTTTTAATTCATGGTCTCGAACACAACCAATCTCTCATAGCTTTACCATTAGCAGCAAAACAACCATTGTTCTTCCTATAATCAATTCTCAGTGGACTTGTCATCTTCACCATCATCTCTTTCACCAACATTTTCACAGGAGATTGTCCTCTCACATTGCTATGCTTCCCTGCCCCACACACCACAACAATGTCTGCAGGAATCGCATAACTCAAGTCGTCATTCAACCTCCGTCGCATTTCTTGCAACCAAAGTAACATAAGTAAATAGGATGAACCCAAATGCAGTCCATGTAAATCCAGCTTTGCCTGCTTAGAGTCCCACACCGTGACCTCCTCTAGAATATCAGTTGACCTTGTCAGCTCTCCAACCACCTTAGCTTCATCTCCTTCCAAACTAGCATTTAACTCTTCAATTGACAATGGGAAGCCATTCAAGTCCACCAATTTTCTCATCATCACAGGACATGAATTCAAAACAGAGTTATATGTCCTTACTGAGAACGGGATCGATGAATTTCTCATACTTTGAAGCCATGAAACCATTTTTGTGAGCTCGCCATGAATTCCATACGCTGAAAGAACCATATTTGAACAAACTGTATCAATAAAAAACCCGTCTTTTTCCATTTCAACCAAAATTCTCTCCATGTCTTGGAATATTCCCAACCTTCCATAACTATACATAACAGACTTGAATTCAAATGCTGAAGGTTCAAGTGCTTTAGTTCTCATATCCTTGACCAAACCCTCTGCCTCACAAGGCCTATCCATTAAACATAAACCATTAACCATATGTTCATAAACACGACGTCTTATGTATATGGAGGATGATGAACTATGAAGAAGCCGGCTTAGGTAAGAGTAAGCAATCTCAAACCCTCTTTCTGAACTTTGCTTGGAGTGACATTCTAACAATTTACAATAGAAAAGAGCCAGATCTCGAGAGCAAGACTCTAATTTGGACGTGGCTTCTGAAATTAGAGTTTCCCAGGCTGAATATTGCTCCTGTTTATCCAGCAAAGCAGCAAGCTCAGCTACAATCTTAGGATTCCAACTGAACCAAGGTGCTTCAGTGATTCTCGCATAAAGCTGCAAACCTTGTAAAACTCAGACTCTAATAATCATCTCTAGGAGAGAGAGATAAAGAATAAAATACTAACTGGGAGGGCGACTGCGGAGAGATGGGGTTCAACTGTAGAAGGAGAGAGCAGATGGCAAAGAGTGCTGAGAGACACTGATTTAGGTGAACTTTGTACAAATCTGCGGATCAAGTGTTTTGTGGTTGAGGGGTCTCCAGAGGTCACAACCTTCCTTAGAAAATGCTGACCTTGTTTTGTTAGAGTACATTTCACCATAACTCCAATGTTAGGCCGTTGGTTCCACCAAAGTTGGACACTGCTCATCATCATCATCATCTTCAATGCTAAATATTATAAAATCATGTCCTTCCACAGACCTTCATAGAAAAAATGGGTTACTGGGAGGATGAGATAATAAATTCAAATAGTTTAGCATGTTATACACAAATGACAATTTAAAAAGAAAAGAAAAGAAAGACGTGCATATACATGCTGAAATCTGATAAAAAATTCTTTACATTTTCTATATGAAATCTCATCAATGATTCAAAGAAATCTTATCAACTATTTTGAGGAATTGGCATTGCCCCAATTAGAAAGCAAGTATCACCAACTCAAACAGCACATCATAAGTATTTATAGATGCATATAACTAAGATCAAGCTACTATCAAGTAGCATAATCTTACTCTCTTAATAATTTAACTCCCCAAGTCCCATTGAAGAAATTAGGCCAAGAGATAACAATCAATTAATAGCGTGTTTAGATTAACATTTGCAAAATAGATTTTTCGGTAGAATTAAACTTATGTTTGGATAGTTCTACAGTAAGAGATATTTTGTCAAATTAATGCGATATTACTAAGTTAAACTGCACATACTCTATAATAACAAGTTTTCTTTTAATTATTAATAAATTCCCTTTAATTATTTTGATTTCTTTCAAAAATTCAACTTTCTCCTCTTGACTATTTACTTAGATCTCTTGGATACATTTGCCAAACTCTCTTAACCATAGCTCATTCCTTCATCAAGTCTCCAATTAAATATTCTACCCCTCCCACATCAACACACGCTTTTCCCCTCAAATCATTTCCAAAATATAAACACAACTTGGCACACACAAATGCGTGCAACAAATCAGAACCAGAGAATAACAATGTTGCGGCCAAGTAAAAGGATGAAAGCAGAAGCAAGCAGAGAATAACAAACAAAAGTAGAAACTGATAAAGGAACATAAAGAAAGAACGGGGAAGAAACAGCGGAAATGGCCATAAAGCCTAACAAGCCAAGAACCCCTAGTTAAAAAGCACCACCAAAGGACTCACTCTATAAATTGAAGTTTAATCCAGCAAATTTTCTTTTTTTTTGCCTCAGGTTTAATAGGAGTTCGCTATATAACAACAAAATTGAGAGATAGGATTCACTAAAATTCAAGGGGAAAGCAGAAGATCTGAAACCATTACCGGTTCGGGTTTCTACGGAGTCGAATTTGGAATCCTCCGTGTTCTGCTTCTATTTCGCTTTCGTCTCCCAAAAACAATATATATATATATATATCGAGTTTATGAATTAATACTTTCATTTAGTTTTTTTTTCAGTATCTGAAGGAGCAACCGAATCAATCATTCCTAATGGGATAGGATCACTTGTTCAACTCGTGGGTTTCCCTATTCTTCTCCCATTCTATAGCAAATGGATATCATCAATACTTTAAAAATAGACAGAACCGTGATGGAAGAAAATCAATGAAATTAGCATACACAAAGTATACAACCAGTCAACCAAATAAATTTAATGGGAAGGAAGCAACAAGAGTTGCTGAGTTTAAAATTAAATGGAGTCATGAATGAGAGACACAAACCTGAAATCCAGCGAGAACGAAATGAAGCAGTGAGATTAGGGAGCAAGAGGAGCACTGGAGCAGCAAATAACCAGGAGAACGAAACCAATAGACCCGCAAGAACAATGAAATGAAGCAGATAGCTTAGAGAGCAAGAGGAGCAACAGCGGCAGCAGTGGCAGAAGAAGAAGGAAAAGCAAAATCAGAATCCATAAAATCTAACAGCCACCCAAATCAAAATCCATAAAAGTGAGAAAGAGAAGTCACCTCAGCTGAGGCAGTGCTGCGAAAACGAACCGTGGTGGATGGCGGACGCGAAGACGCGGAGCAGAGGAAGAGCGGCGGATGGCGTTTGCGAAGACAAAGTCGGTCTCAGACTCAAGTCAAGAAGAAAGAGCCGTGGTGGCGTGGTGTTGTGGTGCCGTGGAGGGCCCTAACGGGCTGTCGAGGTCGAGGCGTCGAGCAGAGTCTCGGTCTAGCGCACTCTCTCAGAAGTCAGAACAGATGGCAAGATGCGGCCGACTACGGTGATTAGTTTGAACGAGAGAGATAAGGGGAAAGAATTAATATATATATATATATATATATATATATAATTTTTTTTAAATTTACCCCGTCGGAAAATCTTTGTAACGTTGGTCTTTATTTTGAGCGGTTTCTTTTAAAAAAAAATTAAAAACCAACATATATTTTTATAAACATATTTGCAGTAAATTTGGTGAAGATTATGACCTTATTGCAAATGTCTGTGTCTTGTGATAATAATATATATTACTTCTAATTCTAACCATTTTACATGTGTTAAACAATTTAAAAATTAATTTATATTATCAAATATTCAAAATATTTATTATTTTCTAACTTTACCCTTCTTCAATTCAATGTACCCCTTATAATTTACGATATAAATCACTTCAATTAATTCAAATAAATAAAATAGTTATAATTAACCCATTTAATATATACTAAAATACTTTTCAATTTTACTTTTATTGAATATTGTGAATTAAATGAGCACCAATTGATAAAATTAGAAATGAGTATCAATGATAAGAATAAAACTAAAAAATGACTATTAAGTATCGTCCAAGTGATATTTTGAATTACATCATTCTTCTTAAAAATAATTACATTATAGATTAGGTGGAATGTGCAATAAAAAATTAAATATGAATTATATTTTAAACTAAAAATTAATATATTCATTGGCACATAAAGTGAATTATATTTTAAATTAGAGGACAATAGTTTTTATTGGCTCAATTTGTAAAAAGACCATTTGAAGGCTTTGGAAATTAAAGATATTGAATATTCTCCCGGCTAAATTAAAAAAAATAACAAACTTAAGTGTGTAAAACTGCATGTTTAATAAAATAAAAATAATAAAATTCAATATTTTTAGATTGGATTTAAAATAATATAGGCTTGAAAACTCTGACCCTAAAATTTTTTTAAAAAAATTAATACATGTCTCTTAGAAATCCTAATAAAAAAGAATTTTTAAATTCAATTCCATTTGATCTATTTTCAACTTTAATTTTAAATCAAAAAATATTTAAGAAATTTACTTGGTCTTAAATTTTTTTTAAAAATTCTAAATATTTATACTTTAATTATTTTAATTATCGTATCAGATATGCAATTTTCTGTAAAAAAATAAAAATATATTCCCCTGTTACATTTTAAAAATATGTAATTTCATAATGAAAATTTTCCTTGCTTCATCGTATTGGCTTGTTTCTTTCGTCCTGATAAGTAGTGCCGGTGGGCAGTGAAGACCGCGCAGAGCCAGAGAGACAAATGCAAGAAACCAAACACCAGAAAGCTCACCTTCTTCAAGATTTCGCTCCTCACAACTTCATTAACCATAGGCTTCTCAACCTATCTGAATCATATTTACCTTCTTCTTCTTCATCAAGACCCTTCATCACCGGAAGAATTCTACATCCTGATGGCTATGCCGGACAACACGTTCCCCTTCTTCCTCAATCTCCCTTGCCGATTTGCACCCACCCCTTTATAATTTCATCTTCCGACTCTGACACCTTCTACTCCGACATTGGCTTCCAACTTCCCTCTCCTAGAGAACAGGTATCGCTCCCGATTCAATAGGAGAAATGTTACCGTCGTTGAATCGATTTCGGTCGTTTCAGCTAATGATCACTTTCCTGTGCGTTTTTACAATGGCATGGAAACGCATCTTTTTTGTTCTTTAATTCGTTGCCGTTTCCGTTTAAGTGAATCTTGTTAGAAGTATAATGTGTAGTGCTTTGTTCGTGTTTCTTGAGCCTGAAGTATCAAGTGCTTTTGAATAGTTAACTAGTCGAGATTCTTGCCTAATGGCGACTCGCTAATTAAGTAATGCGCTCTTCTTGAAATGATATGATAGTTCATGTTTGAAAGATTTTCACTTTTCAGTTACTACAATATTATAGAGTGATCATCAATTTTAAGTTAGCCTTTTTTTCCCCTTCCCGACCGATTGATTGCAAAATTCCGGGCATTTCCAAGCAAATTCATTGCTGGTGTTTTGCTTACCCAACTTGAAGTCTCCGTTTTAATTTCCAGCAAATTCATGGTTCTTTCCGGGTCATACTATGGAATACGTAGAAGCTGATAACTCGATTTGTTCATTTTGAAAATTAATGTGTGTGGGATCACTTGAGTCATAATGGATTTCACTTGAATTTTGGGCCTAATAATGCGTGTGGATCTCATATATTCAACGTCTAATAGATCCAAAGATGAAATTTGTTGATTTACCAGAATGACTGTTCCATATATTATCTTGTACATATATCACACACTGAGGAACTCAAACCACCGTTTTGACAATTGAAATCTCAGAGCTTTGGAAAATCCTGCATTGTGAGCAACAACTGCTGCTGCTGCTGCTGCACATGCTACTATGAGATAGAAGAGTGGTTGGAGCACGCAAACAAATTTTGCAAACACAATAACTTATTGACCAGATACCATTCATCATCAGATAGTGGTGGTAGTTTGGATCAAACTGGAAGAAGCCCAGGAGCCAAGTTGAGCATGTCATCCGTATGCAAAAAAATTCTTGATCATGAACTTAACTGCAACACACAGCTTTCGTTTAAAGAGAGTACTACTTATGAAAGTCAAAGTCGTCATGCCTGCATGAACAGCGTACATGGATACCGCAAATCTGAGAGAGATCAGGGACGAAGACAGTTGTTGAGCAGGCCCAAGCCTTATAACACCTACTTGAATGAAATCGAAATGCAGAAGCTGGAAGCTGAAAAAGATTCGTGGAAGAGAGCCAGACGTCTTGAACTGTTGGAAAGGTGAGAATAGAAAATTAAGTGATGTGGAATATGAAAAATAAGCTGCACTGATTATGACATGGTAGCCATAAATTTCATATTTTATATTGAATATTGATTTCTTGCATCGTCATATGGGCATAATAGCATGTACAATAAACAAATATATGAACTCAGATCTTCTAAAGCAGTAATTCAACTGAAATGAAGAAAAAGAAAGTGAAAGAATCAGCCTCACCTTTATTCATGTTGGTCCTGTAAGAGTTGAAGCTCCCATCTATTCTGTCTATCTTCCTTTTCACTCCGAAATGTATCTAGGAGATCCTGGTTACAGATACATGCCATTATTATGCACTTGAGACA
The DNA here is from genome assembly GCA_025593235.1 of Vachellia pachyceras. Taxonomy (NCBI): domain Eukaryota; kingdom Viridiplantae; phylum Streptophyta; class Magnoliopsida; order Fabales; family Fabaceae; genus Vachellia; species Vachellia pachyceras. The sequence goes on from JANTPZ010008596.1 coordinate 7,423, forward strand.
CACAAGGAGTAATCACATTTTAACTGTTTGAACTATTGCATAATTATAGAATGAGAACATGAACTTTTAGATCCCATATTTGCTTGAATTTAATTATCTCTATGGACCAGCATTTGGTTTGAAGGAAAATTCAAACATTAGAAACTGTGTGAATATCTTAAGGACCATTGTTCATTTTATCCCAAACTTTTTTCCCCATTTTAGTTCAATGTTCAGGAAGGTTTACACACAGACTAAAATGTCTTTGTGCTAAGTTTATAACTAGGCATCGGTTTCAAAGTAACCTAAAATTTAAAGCAGAAAAGTACTCAAATCTTAGTGGAAATTGTGGGTTTATATACGTGTGTGAATTGACAGAGAAACTAGCATTGAAATGATGATCATGTAAACGTTTTGGTAGAATGAGAAGTAAGGAAGCTGTTATAGATGATTGGGAATCAGAGCAAACGAGGATAGCTGTAGAGAAGATGAAGAAACTTCAGCAAAAACTTCAGGTACGTTTTATGATGTATATTAGGATGGTTCAACGTAAATATGAACCATGTGATTAAAATTTTCTTTTTGGCCAATAAAATGAACCATATGACTAAAGATCGTTTAGTTTGCATCTGGAAAGTGTTTCCCCTTTGATGAGTCACTTTTTCATCCCTCTAAACTCACTTCCTTTTTCTAAAGCACTTTTGGTGCTATCATTTCATATGATATTTTTTATTATTAGAAAGTCTCTATAAATTTAAAAAGTACAATGCTAGTTCATACAACTTTAGCAAAATTAGAGAGGTTTGTATGATTCTCTCTCTCTCTCTCAAGTAATTATTCTACCTTGCAGCCAATCTCCAATTATCTTGTTTAAGTGGATGGTAAAAGGAATTGAGCTCCCTTTTGTTGTTTTGGTGGCTTAACAAATTATAGTGTGCTTTTGCAGAACAAGTTGGAGACGAAACAGCTTGAGGTTGCAGCCAAAACCCAGAAGAAACTATGCTTGCTGAGGCAAAAGGCAGAAAAACAGAAGAGAAATTTGAGGAGAAAAACAATAGAGAAGATCTCCATCACTACAAATATCTCTGGAACAAACACTGGCAGAGGTTTCGCTTGTCTCAAACTTGGATCTTTCTGTTAAAATCCATAATGTATTATTTCCACTTACCTGTGACCTAAAGAAGTTAAAACAGTATATCTAGATCATTCACAAAGGATATGCAGATTATTGGCATAGCAAAATTATTTTTTTTTTTTGGTTTTCTTATGGTTATGGTTATGCCAATTTGGAAATGATTTGGCAATGGCGTAAAAGAAAAACAAAATTGGGCTGTTTCATTCCGTCAATTTGTTGGTTTTTCCCCCGATGATGTGATATACATGGTGATATAGAGATAGAGTAGTTTAGGAATGGAAGGGAATGATACTTTTAAATCACGATATTGTTAAGTAGTAGATTTTTCTAGTACTTAATTTGTCCCTTGAAACAAATTATTTCAAACCAGTTTTTTTTTTAATCCATGTACCCTTGAGGGGGATTTTTTTTTTGGAGTAAAAATTTAGGGTGAAATTTGTCCTGGAAAGAACTTTTTAGCAAAAGAGGGATACTCGCTCCAGCTGTATTTGATACATGAGGTTGCTCACATTTGCAGGGAGAGTTTTTTTAGGTATAAATCTTTTGTTGAGGAATTATTTCCTTCTAATGGGTAGTCTCTAGAACTTTTAAGTAGAAGTGGGAAATCGGCCCAGCCCGCGGGTTGCGGGCTGGTACGGGCCAACCCGCCAACCTTTTCTCTGTTGACGGGCTCGGGAATCCCAACCCGAGCCCGCCAAGGCGGGTTGGCGGCCCGCCAACCCGTCAAAAATTATTTTTTTATTTTTTATTTATAAAATTAATATTTTTAAAATTTTTACCCAATTTTTTTCTATAAGATTGCATAATTTCATGTTTCTCTTTCCAATCCTATCAATAAGTGTTCAATAATTTTTTAAAAATAGCATTTAATATTATTTTTTCCTTTGTAAAAAATATTGGGATTGAAAAAAAGCAAAAAAAATACATATAAAATAATTTTTTAAAAAAAAATAAAAGGGTGGGTTAGGCGGGCTGGCCCGCCAACCCGCGGGCTAGGCGGGGCGGGTTGAGACAACCCGCCCCCCTAGCGGGCTGGCTCGCCACAAAGTGACGGGTTGGCGGGCCCAACCCGTTTTACCACCTCTACTTTTAAACTTTATGCTTGCCATTTGTAATTAAAAAGAAAATTGTTTAGCCAACCTTATTTTTTAGATACCACCCCAGTTTTTACACAAACATTTGTACAATGATTTTGTGGGCTTAGCCCTTCCATGGATGATAACAATATAAGAGAAGGGATGATGCCTTGTATTACTCATCAGAAAAAAAATTTGTTTAATTTTTAAACTATTTAGAAACAAAAAGGCCACAGCATCAGCATAAACGGTGCAAAGGTGAGCCAAATTAAGGATAGTAACATCAAAATCATAAAGAGCGAGAAAAATAAATGAGAGAAATGTATCATTAATTGGAGGTGAAAATGAAAATGTTGCATTACGTTTTTAGACAAAACCAAATTGGTACTTATATAAATGATCAAACATTTGATAGAAAATCTTGCTTATAAATAGATTTGAATAAATTAGTATTGAGTTACTTGTCTATTTATTCTCCATTTAAACCTAATTATGTCTATTTATGACCTCCACTTAAATTAAATGGTTTACAAAAAAA
>JANTPZ010008602.1:0-19609 GCA_025593235.1 Vachellia pachyceras
ATATATATATATATATATCCCTACAACTTAATTGGAAAACTCAGAATCTTCAGATTAAATAATATTGCCTGAGATGACTGATTTTTGGGCTTAATAATTAATGGATCATCTTCCTCATTAAGCATACAATGGGTCGAATTATATGTTCCCGTGTATTAGTGGATGCTCCCAGACGACTCAGAGATCCTTTACAAGAGATATTTATGAATCACCTACTAATTATAAAATCTAAACTCAAGATTATGTGATGATGAACCAACTCTTTATCAACCGAACCACCCTTTGTTTGCTCTGTTCTTAATTTACAATCTTGTGTCTATTTGATAACACAGTAGAGAAGTATTTTTACGTAAGTCAAGGTAAATATATGAAAGAAATTATTTCATTTTACGAAAAAACACTGTTGAATATGCTTATAAGGAGTAAATAAATTTTTCCAAACAAACACTTATATTTTTACGTGTCATTGATTTATTTTATGACAATGGCTATATCGTTTCCCCAGTAACAGTTTACGCCTTTCATGACCATCGTTGTCTTCCCTTTTGCTTTTGCTTTATTTCAGCAACCGACACAGCTTGACTCCTTTCACTTCTTTTCGCTAAGTTGCGAGTGAAACTCATTGGAACAGCACATTTCTTATCTTTCCCATAAAGACTTTCTTTCCTTTAATAAACATTCCACATCAGCTCAATTATTACGTTTTTTGTGACTTACAGCGCATAATTATCATCGGGAAATACATTTTTTAAAAAAAATTCGAAAAAAAAGTTATTTTGTTTGATAAAAACCCAACAGGCTACTCAAAAAAATATCGTTACGGCATAAAATAAGCTCAAGTGACTAACACAAAATGGCATACCTTAACAAACAGAGAAACTTTAATGTGTGTGCGTAAATCTGAGTGTTGATGATGAAGATGATTTAATTTATTATGTGTGCTCATATTTTTTTAAGACAATCTTGTTGTCTTTTATAGAAAATAATCTACCAAAAAAGAAACAGTTATGAATGACCCAAAAAAAAAAGGTTGTTAGACACACACACACATGCATATATAGGACTCCTGTCTGAACAAGGAAATTTCATTGAGTCAACATTTATGTTTTCTGAAGTCAATGTAATGATGTGAGTTGTAATTTTCTGAAGCGACGTGTAAACAAACGTGATCAGCAATAATTTTTCAACAAACCTCCTTTTTTTCCTTCTTGATAGACTTGCTTGTTTCGAAAACCGTTTTTCAAACGAAACATGTAAAGCAAGGTATAACCATCTCAAAATCTGTAAAGACCATATCAAAATTCATAAAAATCATTTTGAAATCCGTAAAATTATCTTAAAATCCGTAAAACACCTCGGAATCTGTAAAGTCATTTCTTCCACTGGAATTCTCAAACACACACTTTTTTCATACTAACATATATCTATTATTTATCAATTGTCATTTATTGCATGCTAGCCAATAATTCAGTAGTTCTTAATTTTTCCCAACAGATAATGGTCTCAACTCATGCTCCTCATCTCTCTCTCTCTCTCTCTCTCTCTCTCTCTGTGCTGAAAACTTTGAGAAACCATGAAGATCGAACCGCTTTGGATTCTGGCTTTGCTTCTATCTGTTTCTTCTATGATCGATCTTCCAAAGTCATCCCAAGTTGTTGCATCCGATGATGATACTGATACAGACAGTAAGCACTTCCATTTATTCATTAGGTGTGTGTATGTCTGAATAAGAATTTGAACTGGAATTTAGACACCTGTAGTCTCCGAACTCGTTTGTTTTTTCTATACTGTTTTCCTCTGGCCGGTAGTGAATAAAAGTCCCCATTAATAATATCAATTATATTACAAAGGAGTGCTAACTTTGATTTTTACTAAATTTAAAACAAGCCTTCACAAAAGTTGGTATCACTCCATATCAAGTTCATATTAGCAGATACTACTACGTTTTTTTATGCCCTGTATGAGTTGTGATATATGTGTGTGTGTATGTGTGACTCCCATCAGCTGATAACTGCATGTAAACTTGTTTATCAATCACTTGTTATATAGCTAGATCTTGTTCTTATGATTTTTAATTTATATTTAACATTCAGTTATTTTAAATTAATTAAAAATAAGTATAATAAATATATTAGTTAAGGATCGAAGTTTTCTACAACAATGAAATATGATATACATGACTAGGTTTTTCAAAATATTGTCTGGTCAGTTCATTGTCCGAATTTTATATTTTAAACTTAAATATTTATATTATTAATTACAATACTTTTAATATTTAAGTTCAACTCCTCTATTATATAATTAAAAAACGAAAACAACTTTTGTTACTAGATATATAAGCAATATTACAAACTTCAACGAATATAATTTATGTTTACAAAAATACCCCTTAACTATTCATTTATTACCCAACTATTATAACTACTACATAGTACATCTATTCATTCGCGGCAAAATATGAAATATGATTTTTTCTCTCTCAAACATGATCATTTCTTAGTTTTGTACTTAGCCTCATCCGTTACTTATATTAGGTAATGGAGGGGGTATTTCATATGTTTTTTAAAAAAATATAAACTTACTGAAATTTTCACTAAGAAATCATATATAAAAGGTGTGGCCTATTATACAAACTTGACCTGAATAGTGCAATTTTGTTCCAAGCAAAGCCACTATGTATTATATGCTTTGTATTGAGAAGAAAAACATTCGTTTCTCTTAATATTCAGTGTGCTTGATAGCCATAATTTTTTTTTTGGCCGAAATATAACCATACATTTCACAACAATCAAATAGACATGCTTTAATTTCCTACTCATTGCATGAAATTTGAACAATGAGTCAGTATTTCTAATGACTTATGTTTGACATAATTCACATTTGTTTTCCAATTTAATTAGGGGAGATAAGCATCGATTGTGGAGTAACTCAAGAAAGTCAGGACACAAATGGATTCCATCATGAGGCAGATAATGCAGAGTTTGTAGAATCTGGAAAAATATATAATATATCTTCTAATCACGCATTTGATAATAGCCAAGAACAAGTTTGGGAACAAATGAGGACACTGAGAGGTTTCCCAGAAGGGAAAAGGAATTGCTATACACTGAAGCCCAAACAAGGCAAACACAACAACTATCTTATCAGGGCTTACATGTCTTATGGAAACTATGACGACAAGAACTATATTCCATACTTCCATTTACACCTTGGCGTCAATTTCTGGGCAGAGATTAAGTTCGAGAACGTTACTGTTATTCGACGAAAAACAGCCGTTCAAGTGTCCCCAACAAACTATATCGATGTCTGTCTTATCAACGTTGGTCAAGGGACACCTTTTATTTCGATGTTAGAACTATGGCCTTTGTCAAATTTTATATATAGAGCTACCTCGAGTTTGTTGCCATTGGGCCTGATGACGTGTGTTAACTTGGGTATGGCTGAAGACCTTAAGTTTATCAGGTACGTGTCTCATAATGGTATTGTTCATTTAATAGCTCTTGAATAATACCAGTGCACAGATTTATATTAGACAGGCGAAAATTCACTTTTTAGACCTCATTTTGAACATAGTATAGAGAAGGTTGATTTAGAAAATTAGGTGTTTTCTAGCAAGTTGGAGAATCGGTTTAGAAAAATATTTTCTAAACCAATTCTCAAAGTTAGATATAGAAAGTTACACTGACACGATGATGCATATCAAATAAATATAAAAGGTAGCTCATATCAGGTCTAAAAAGTTGTCAAGTCTACTTTCTAGACCTGATGTGCTAATGTCAAATTTAAAAAGTGTCACTCTTAGCCTAAAAAATCTTACTTATAAGTAAAGTTCATTAACGTCTTTTAACAATGCAGATATGCAGATGATATCTACGGTAGGTCCTGGTTCAATGGAAAGATTGACAACTCAGAGCCATTCTCCACATCAGAAGCAGTTAACAGTGATGTGAAGGAGTACAGACTACCAAATGAAGTGTTAAAAACTGCAGTCCGAGCACTGAATGTTTCGTCTTCCTTAGATATCAACTTGAAAGTGATTAATTTTACAGCAGATAGCGAACATTATGTTTACCTTCATTTTTTTGATTTCGAGGAGCATTCTAAAGGTCAAGTAAGAAGCATGGAAATTACTTTCACTGATACGATCAAAGAGCCTGTAACTCTTAAATACCAGGATGTCTATACTTTGGTCAAGAGAATACCAAAAGGGGTTAACATTACTCGTATTTCAATCACATCAACCCAAGGTTCTGGTTTACCCCCCATGATTAATGCTTATGAGATTTATAGAGCACTACCCCAAACAAATACCCCAACTCATGAAGGAGATGGCAAGTATATATACTAATTGGTTTATTTTATTATCTTATCCTTTCTCTGTTTATTTTAGAATGACTGATTGTACTTAGGCTACTCTCTCTAGTTGGTCTATCGTATCTAAGTTATTTTTCATCTACCAAAGCCAAAATCTGTTGTTCTTGAACAATTTTTTTTTAATCATATTTCATATTTTAACAGTTGATGCAATGAGGGACATCAAACATGCTTATAATAACATCATGAGAATCAGTTGGCAAGGTGATCCCTGCATGCCCAAAGAGTATAGATGGGAAGGAGTGGATTGCAATTACTCTGAGAGCATTCCAAGGGTCACTTCTTTGTGAGTAATGATGGTCTTTTGATTTTTTATGAATATTTTTGTGTGCTTGTAATACAATATATTATTTAAGTGCCACAGAAAGAGATGTGAACCCAAAGAACAATTCTGTCACTTTGCATGAGATTAGTCAATAAACATGTTTTAACCTCTTGAATCTGCATCTTTTGTTTTGGGCATTACTCTACTTGAGTAATCTCATACAAATTGAAGTGACGGAATTGCCTTTCAGGTTCACATCAGAAAGTGTTTGTCTTCTTTTGACTTCAATCTCTCTCTTATTCTATGCTTGTGTTTTTCTTGGCAACATTTTAATTGTTAACAATTTGTAAACAGGACCATGAGCTCAAGCAAATTGACAGGACCGATTGTAACTTCATTCTCCAATCTCATGGCGTTGCAGGTCTTGTAAGTATCATCTATCTATCTATCTCCATGCACTATATAGAAACTTTTAATAACATATGTGATGATAATTATAATGAGTCTCATCACATTGAAGGGATTTGTCAAACAACCAATTAGCAGGAGAAATACCAGCATCCTTAGCAGAACTGCCCAATTTGAAACTCCTGTGAGTTGCAACAGTACTTGAGCATATAGCAAAACACTCCGCTTGTTTAAAAAGTTTTGCAATAGTTTATATATCTCACGTGATGCATTTTCAGTAATTTGACAGGGAATAAGCTCACAGGCTCAATTCCCAAGACTCTGAGGGAGAAGTCAGCTACTGGTTTAACTTTGATGTATGTTTATGTAGTCTTCATTTATTATATTACTAATATTATTGATAGATGTACAAATCATCTATATATTCATAACTCATATGGATGCTATTTTTTCTTAGTTTGGATGGAAATCCAGGTCTCTGTCAGAAAGGATCCTGCAAGACCAATACAAAACAGTTCATAAAACCACTTGTTGCAACCGTAGCTTCTGTGGCGGCTCTTGCAATTATAGTTTACATTTCTTTGATGCTCTTCAAACATAAAAGAATTAAGAAAGGTGATCAACTAGTGCTCCACCTTTCTTTTATATTTGATCTTGTAAGAATCTTTGAAAAATTATGCAAGTTCGTCCTTTTGATTGCTATTTTATTGTGCATTGCTTCAGTATTGTCGTCCAAGAAAGATAGTCAGATTAGATCAAAGAACCAAGGATTTTCTCAAGCTGAAGTTCATAGAATTACCAGTGACTTTGAAACTGAAATTGGAGAAGGGGGATTTGGAAAGGTGTACCTAGGAAAACTAGAAGATGGTTCACAAGTTGCAGTCAAGTTACTCTCTAAGTCATCACTGCAAGGCTTTAATGAGTTTCAATCAGAGGTCAGAAGTGAAAATCATTAAATAGAATTGTTTTCAATTTTCATCCATTTCTCCTATATTATAGTACAATATTATTTTACTCAGTCATGGTATATATAAAGATAAGGTTCAAATGCAGGCAAAACTGTTGTCCCTTATTTATCATAAAAATCTAGTTACTCTTATTGGCTATTGTGATGATGGTGACATGAGAGCACTGATTTATGAATACATGGCAAAGGGAAATCTCCGCAACCTACTGTCAGGTTTGTTAAGTCTTACTTTTCAAGTTTAATTCTTACGATTAAAGTCTAATTAAGATTAGGTGTTATAATTAAATGTTCTAAGATGTCTCTCATAGAATTACTTTGGAGGGATGCATGACAGTTGTTTTTCACATATAAATGTTTTGCAGATAAGAACACAGATATTTTGAAGTGGAACGAGAGGCTTCGAATTGCACTGGATGCAGCATGTGGTTTGTACACTTTTTTTCCCTTCATTTCAATGACAGTTCATTTCCTTTTTAATTCAATTTATATTGTTTACCTTTATTATTGCTTAGGTGTTCACTTTAAATTGGTCAATATGGACATGTAGGATTGGACTATTTACATAATGGTTGCAAACCATCAATAATTCACAGAGACCTAAAATCATCAAACATCTTGCTGAGTGAAAACATGCATGCCAAGATTGCTGATTTTGGACTATCTAAAGCTTTTGCCAATGATACTGACACTCATATCACAACTCGCCCAGCAGGAACATTTGGCTACCTTGACCCTGAGTATGTTGTTACATGATAAATTTTCTTAGCATTTCTTTCCAATCCTTTAATATAATATTACGAGTCTCACATTGAAAAGCTTCAAAAGTGTAGTGTGGTATATAAGTTCAAGAGGTTCTTTCACCTAATAGGTTTATCTGTAGGGATGAGCTTTCCCTTTAGACTCATGTTCATCACATTTGTACTTATATTGAAAGGGCTAGTGAAGTGATGTGGTTTGGAGCTGCTAAGGACAATCCTCAACGAGAAACCTCATAAGTGTGGTGTGATTTATAAATCAATATGTCCTCCCTTTTAATAAGCTAGCTTCTTGGGATTGGGTGTCCCTTTGTATTTTACATATCATAACTCATTAATTAGCATTATGTTCATATGTCTAGCCATACATATATATAATTGCAACTTGAAGTAACTTACAGCTTTGAAATGGAGCATTGCTGGTTAAAAATAAACTATCTGCTTAGCTTAATTAATATCTTCTGACTGATTAATCTTTCAAAATTTCACAGGTTCCATAGAACTGGAAATTTGAACAAGAAAAGCGATGTTTATAGTTTTGGAATAATTCTTCTTGAGCTAATGACTGGACAGCGGGCAATAACCCTAACATCAGATGGCACACGTCACATATCTGATTGGGTGAATCCAAAGCTTGAGAATGGGGATATCCAATCCATTGTGGATCCAAGATTAGAAGGAAGATTCAGTTCTGCTTCGGCATGTAAGTTTCTAGAGATAGCCATGTCTTGCATTGCTCCAGCAGGAATCCAAAGGCCTGATATAAGTTCTGCAGTGATTGATCTAAAGCAGTGTTTGGCTATGGACCCATCACTTGAAAATGCAGAAAGCAGCAGTTTAATCTCAAGCACCACTTTGGAAACAAGTTATTCTCATTCTGGATCATACTCACCTCCTTCTGCTAGATAGGATTGTTTTGTATAGAAGCATGCAATGGTCTTTCTCTGAATTGATCATCCATAACCCTACCAAAGAGATTTGCTTTTGCTTAGTCAAAGTGTCTGCTTAGCTCTGTTTGGTAAGCCCGTTGGTACAACGGGTGCGCTTACCGAGACACTTTTCCTCTCACATAAACTATCTCAGAATCTGTGTCCGTTTTCCCAACGGGCTATCCAAACGGATAGAGTTACAAATCTTCGTTGGTGCCTCTGTTAGTACCTAAAAAATATAGTAAGTGAAAAGTTGCACTGAATATAAAGAAAGTCCGACGAAATTAACCCCTCCATAATAATTTTAACATATTTAATGCTTCTCACAATGTGCCCTTTTAAAAAAAATTTTTTTGTCTCACACTGACTTAACACCAATTCACTCCCCTTCCTTTTATTTCTTTAGCCACGTTCATGTCACACTTATTCAAAGCAGGCTCGGTTACAATCTCTTTCCACAAAGTGCATATAATTTCTTTTGGATGCATGTATTCCCCGTCATGTCCACCATGTATGTTACTTTTGAAATTCCTAATCAAATACTTCACTGGTTTTGGTCCTAGATGTAGAAGTTAATTTAGCGGTTTGTTTAGGGTGTAGCCGGCAGCATCGCAGTACTCCATCGGCATTTTTGGAAGATTACGCAATCGCTGGTTCTCCATTCTCCAAAGCTTTTAATCCACTCTTCCTTTCTTTGCTAATTGTTATGGTATTGTGCTACTGCCCTACTGCTATAATGGTTGGATAATTGAATCTGAAGTGCTACTCTAATGTTTGGATAATTGAATATGAAATGCTGCTTAAATATTGGATTGTTATTTTAGCTTTGAAGCCATAATCTTAGTATTCATTGTATTGAAATGCTGTTTTTTCATTGTAGTTAAATGTTTAGGGAGATTAAAAAAAAAAGAGAGGCTAGTACAAGTAACCTGCTACCCGTACCAATCCACCTGTTTTGACCCGTATCCATTTGTACAGGTCAAAATAGGTTTGATCATGGGTACGACTGCCTTATACCAATGACATTTAATTTCAATGGTGGAAAGAAAAAGTTTAATTTAATCGTAACCATATCCATGTTTCTAAACAAATATATAATACATACGGAAGAAAAATTATATTTCTGCTTTAATAATCTAAAAGTTTGTTTTGTGAAAAAGCTGATTTCTTATAAAAAAAATAAGGTAAAGGTTTAAAAATACCCTTTGTCTTTTTTAAAAAAATGCTACTAACATTATAAACAAATTTTGGATCCAAAAATACCTAGAATGATTTAAAAATGGCCAGAAAATACTACAACGTTGGATGAGCAAAAGTCCGTTACTTTCTAAATCCAACGTGGCAAGTGATGAGCATCCATCCTTCCCCCTATCCATCCTTCAGCCATTGCTCGCTTCTTCATTCATTCCTCCATTGCTAATGCCTGTTCACAATTTCCAGATTTAAGAAAAACCTACGTATTTCTAAGATGAATTATATCAATATCAATATCAATATCATCAATCATCAATATATTTAAAATAGCCAAGCTCAAAATCAGACATCAAAAGCACTGTTCATAAGCCATTTTCATACTTCTTCATGCATTGGGCTCCGTGTCAGCTGAAGCCAAAGCTTTCCCGCCCGTTCCAATCTCTGTTTTGTATCACCTTTTATTTCAAATTTAATCCACACCCCATTCCCTCCTTTATCACCTACCGCCTTTATGCCTTTAATACTCACATCAGTGCCTTTCCCTTTAGCCCTCACTGAAATCAAACACCAGTTGGTGATCAAACTCGCACGTTTTGCTTCTTTCAGGATGACCGCATTTCTCCAACTTGACAGTCGCCTCCATTGCGGCGTCTCTGTGCGCTCGCCCTCAAATATTCAGGTGTGTTTCCTGTGTTGATTGCATTCGTTCACCGCATTTAATGTTCAGGTGTGTTTCCTGTGTTGATTGCATTCGTTCTGCCCTCTGCTTGCCTCCTGTCGTCTTCCATTTCCAGTCGATGGATTCAAATAGAGTTTACATCATCCAGAGCCTCTGCTTTGTCTTCTTTTCTGCTAATCGGAAGATGTCTAAAGCTCCTGCCGACCTCCGCTCTAACTCAAAGTCACCCCCAATGCGGTGTCTCTGTGCGCTCGCCCTCAAATATTTCGGTCAGGTGTGTTTTCTTTCTCTTAGTGCTTGCCCTCAAATGTTTCGTTCAGGCTTGTATTTTTTATATGCTTTCATTGTTCCTGTGTTGCTTTTGTTCTTTTCACGTACTGAGCAAATCAAAATGTATTTTCATACAGGTTTAGAATAACTGATATCACCACCAATAACAATATAAGGCAAAACCCTCGGTGCAAGTCTTTCCATATCTAAAGTTGTAAAGTAATTAAAAGCCAGCAACGTGATGTGCTTTCCGGTCTTAGTATCTTCTGGAAATGTTAAATGTGACACTAACAATTAGTTGTGTTATATGGAAAGACTCATATATGAAGTTATGAGGACAAGTTATGGGATCCTTTTATTTATATGGCTTTATGCCATTAGAATTCTTTACTAACAATTAGTTGTGTTGGACATTGACAATTCTTTATGGCTTTATGCTATCAGGACAAGTTATGGGATCCTTTTATTTATATGTATTGTGATTCTAATGGCTATTTTAAGAATTCTTCAAGTCCCTGATTAACTATTAAATATTCATCTTATAAGGTGATTTTGTTTATTTTATTTCGATCCCCAGTTTATAGTTAAGGCACGTTATTGCATTACCAAGTCGATCATCAACATCTATTGTTGACCTCTTGGATTAAGCATTTAAACTGATCCATTATTCAGACCAATGCCTCTATAACTTAGCCTAAAAGTTGTTACAAAAAATTAAGAAGGACCTAAAATTTGTTGGATGCAAAGACAAATATCTGAAGTCCATTTATGGGAAAATACTGACAATCATGCGGCTCATGACTCATTCTCATTGCAATGTTATGGAAAGACTCATATTTTTTAATTACAATTCCTTCAATCATGTTCTTTTTCAAAACTCAACTCTTTTCGCAAAAAAGGTCCCATATATTTTTAAACAAAATGAGTCTTAGGAAGAATATTAATAAAAAAATTGAGACACTAACAATTAGTTGTTATTTCAGTCAAAAAGGGAGCTCTTCATGGAGAAGTGCCCATCCCAAAAGCCCAAGTAACTATGAAGCTTAACAAATATATATTAAAACTAAAAGAAAATCCCAACCCTGGGGTTTGATTCAGTGGTAGGGGCTGATCCAAGCTTAACCAAGGTCAGGGGTTTGAACCCTGCCTTGGGCATGCAGCAGCTTCCAGGGCCAGCTGTCCCACCCAGCGAGGTGCCCGCACAAACCAGCAAGGGGATTAGTCACTGCTTCCGGCGGTGAATACCCTCGGTTTACCGAAAAAAAAATAAAAGAAAATCCCATACCTGATATGATTGCAACTTTGTCGTATGCTGTCTGTGAAACATCAGCACGTAGCACTACCTTCACCTACATCCAGCAAAGAGTGCAAAAGCAACACCAGAAGGAATTTTTAAACCAAGGCTCACCAACAGTACCCCATATGTACATAGATGAAGCTGTGCAGGTAGATTCATGTAACGAGAGAGAAAAAAGAGGAATAGGGACTGCATTGAAAAAGGGAAAAGTGTACAAGGGCATAGTGGTAATTTTACCAAAACCCCTTATTATTTCCGTAACCCAATTGCCCTCCACTGTTCATCTTTCTTCATTCCATTTCCAGACGCGACGCGAGGGAGCGAGAGAGAAAGCGATCGGAGCGGCGCCGTGATCCCCACTGGAAAAGGACATTTTTCACTGTTGTAAGCACGAATTTGGGTTCAGGTGAGTCTCCTGAACACTCCTCTACCTTTAGATTCTTCCATTGCTGTGGTTTTAGGGTTTCAAGGGTTAACTTAGGATTGGGAAAATATAGTTCTTACCGATTAAATCAAGTTATAAGCAAGATTATAGCTTCTTTATATTATGTGGAGCATTTGAGGCGAACTTTCTGAAGGTTTTTCTGAAGTTTAGTCGCGGGTACTGTTCATGAACAGTAACTTCGCCCTGTTTTGAGGTTTTGGCCAAATGATATTTAATTTTGAAGCTACCTTTGTAAGGGAATTGGACTTTAAATGTGATGGGATTCAAGAAGGATCTTTAGTGTTTTGGATTTAGTTGTGGAAATGGTTTATTGAAACTTATTGAGTTAGACAAAAAGGAAAGTCATGATATATGTACACACACACGCACACGTTTTGGCATGTTGGCAGTGGAGGAAAAGATTGAATTAAAAAGATTGCTATTGAAGTCTAAAGGTTGGTGCTACTGGAACTTATTGTTGAGTAGTAGACTTTGGGCAATCTTTTAATTGGTTAAATGGTCTCCTTTACTCATGAAATTTGGTGAACATTCAGTTCACATGTCGGGCTTTAAAATAAGTCTCAGAACACATTATTTGGATAGGTGGATTTTAAACTATGATTTTTTCAAGTTTGGTTCATAAAACTGGGGAACAGTTTTTCTGATGAAGCAGCTGACTTTGAGTAGGTTTTAAATTGGTCAAATGGTCTTTGTTAGCCATGAAACTTGGCAAGTAGATAGTTCTCATGATAAGCTTTAAATGGAGTCCTATAATGCAATTTTTGGGCAAGTAAATTGTAAGTTGTGAATTATCAAAGTTTGGGTTCGAAATCTGGAAATGTGGAGAAGTTAGTAAATAAGCTAAACTTTGGAGCACTAATTTTAGAATCTGGGTTGACAGTAAATTTTGAATGGTAATTTTCCTTAGAAAAGGATGTAGAGAGCTCTAAATGGACTCTTGAATCACTGCATTCGGAGTTTTATGGAATAAGTTATGATTTTCGAAGCTGGTTATGAACTTAGAAGTGTTATTGGTGTTGATTAAATATGGTATATGTTATTGTTAGGAAAGGAGGAGGAAGATGAATTGGAAGCTGAAGGAAAAGAAAGGAGTTTATGTTGAGGGCATGATAGGTGAGTGAATAGCGTCCCATTATAGTTTTTATAAATCACGTTTCACTAACCATATTTTAATATTTGTTACCACATGCTGAATATGGTTTCATTGATAAAAGTTTATCGTAATTATTTGAATTTCTCATTTATATTATGAAGAGAAAAGTTTGAGGAATTTATTGTGTTACTTATTCGGGTTCAATTTTGTTTGAATGAAATACTTAAATGTGGAAGTTGAAAGAAATGATATTTTCATGCTTTATGCATGCTGGAAAATGATGATATATACTCTATGCATGCTTGAGAATTGTTTTGAGATGTTATCTGTAAACTTTTCATGCTGGGGTCCTATTGCAAATCATTATAAAACAGCTTTATTATCGAAAACTGTTTGGAAATTGATTCCATGCATGCTCGAAAATGTTTTGAGAGGACTGAATACAGAACGCTGGTTACTAACAGCAGTACTGTTAGTCCTTGGTGCACCATGGTTAATCTCGAGCTCGCTTGATATTCGTGGGTATTGACTCACGCCTGTTATTCGTAGGGTTATCCCTGCGCCTGTTATTCATGGCCTCGAGCCATGCCTGTTGGTTATTTACCCTCGTGAACTGTGTGTTCATGCCTGTTTCGTAGCCTCGAGCTGCGCCTGTTATTTACCCTCGTGGACTGTGTGTCCACGCCTGTTATCCATTCTGTTGAAGTCCTACAAAAATATAAAATTTGAAAGTCATCCTTTTATGTCGATTTTGTCACAAGTGCATTACCACGTATTTGAAATCATTTGATGAATGATATATTATGCAGCTTCAAGTATGAATTGATTACGTTTTGCAGAAATTTAGAATTATCGTTATGTTATTTATCAATATTAAATCCATGAGATTGGTTTCTTCTATTTCATTATTTATAAATGGGACGTTATTCACCGGAAATTTATTTTGGCCTCAGACAGCCCAGTTGACCCTACGCCTCTGGTTGAGCAACGAAGAGCCCCTTGTTATTAAAGATGTCAACTTATCTTATAGCTACTGTTTGGCGGAAAAAAAAATGATGATGATTTCGTTATACACTATTTTTGAAGGTTAGACGCTCCACGTAGTCTATAGGTGAGATCCCTTGTTTTTATTATATGTTGATAACGTATAATATGTTTTTATGGCATAATCTTGAGAAATGAAATTTACATTATGTTATTTGGCATTTTGACGAATAGCATATGCGTATAAGTCATAGGCTTACGGAGTGTGAGATGTCTCATAATCCGTGCCGGTCACCTCTAAATTTCAGGGCGTGACAAGTTGGTATCAGAGCCAGGTTTCCTATAGTTACGTGGAGCGAGGATTCTTCAATGGGTTCTCAATTATCGTTATGATCCCGGACATAATTATAATTGAGGAATCATTGGAGGCCTTCTTAGGGGGTGTTGTAATATTTTTCTGATGTGTTTGTGTTTTACAAATTTGGTGTCCGTATTGGTTGAAATTGAATAATATATGTTTCTTTGAAAAAAAGGGGGCCATTGAGATATCGAGTTGTTAATAGAAATTCTAGTAATAGAGTTTCAGTTAGGGGCTTTGCTCAACCAAGTGAATTGCCCTAAAAATTAAGGGCAGGGTTGTATAAGGGCTAAGAATGGAGGAAGTCAGTTTTTGAGACCTCTCCGTGATATTTTATCTGAGGCTGAGCCATCAAATCTGTATTCCCTGGATATCTCCTCATCACTCGAAGAAACCGATAGTATAATTGTGGAAGGGAATGTCACAGTTAAAATGAAGGAACTTACCAAGTTGAACCCTCTGCTTTCTTTGGGTCAAACATTAAAGAAGATGTAGTACAATTTCCTGTAAGCATTGAAATGAGATGTCGTGCTTTGAGGTGCCATGATGTTCAATATGTAGAACTTGTATTTCATTTAGTATATGTAGCTAGTACTCGGAGTAAGAAAGTATCTGGTTTAACTTTAAGAATGTCATGCCTCAATCTCAGTCTGTCATAAATCAGTTGAATTATTTTAGAGCCCCTTGTGCAACATGTGGAAGTTTTCCTTCAGAGGTATATTGTAAGGCCTCTGGCGCCTGTTATCAGTATGGGCAGGTAGTGTATTTGAAAAGGAATTGCCCATTTCTCCAACCAGTATTAATTTATGGAACGGTTAGACCTTAATTTCATCGTACATCATGTGATGTGTCATTTATAGGAGTAACTCCTGCTTCTGCTGGCAAGGGCATATCGAAAAGGCATTGGACAAGGTCAAGTAACGGTGTATGCAATGACAAGACAAGATGCCCGAGCCTTAAATGCTGTTGTCACATGTACTATTATTGTATATTCGTAAAGGGTTTATACGCTGTTTGATCCTGGACCAACTTATTCTTATGTTTCTATGTTTCTTGCTAAGAGGTTAGATAAGGAATCTGCTAAGCTCGATTGGCCTTTTTGGTTGCTACCCCAACGGGAGAACTTATGTTAGTTTTGCAAGTGTACAAGGCTTGAGAATTATCCCTCAAGGGCACAGGAATTTTTGTTAATGTAATGGTTCTTGATGTGATGAATTAGTTAGTCTTTTGTTATGCTATTGTTGATGGTTACTTGAAAGTGGGAAGTTTGATATTCCAAGAAGAAGTTCTTTTACTGAATGGGAGTTTGTTTGAATGATCGATTAATTTGATTTCCGCCGTAAAAAGCTCATTGGATATTGAGGAAAGGTTGTCAGGGTTTATTAGCTTTGGTAAGGGATGTCAATGAATACATTGCTAGTTTTGAACAAATTCCATTTATTTGAAAAATTTCCGGATGTCTTTTCGGAGAAGTTGCCTGGATTACCTCCAGATGGGAAAATAGAATTTTTCATTGACCTAGTACCTAGCTCAACTAATTTCGGCTCCCCCATATAGAATGACACCCTCTGATTTAAGGGGGTTTGAAGATGCAATTGTAAGAATTGTTAGATAAGGGATTCATTCGACCCAGTACTTCTTAGAATGCGCTTGTAATTTTTTTTGTGAAAAAAAAGAGGATGTAACTTTACGACTTTGTATTGATTATCGGAAACTTAACAAGGTGATCATAAAGAATAAGTACCTGTTGCATTGCATCAATGGTCTCTTTGATCAGTTACAAGGAGCTTAATATCAATCCAGGATAGATTGGTGTTCGGGCTATCATTAATTAAAAATCAAGAAGATATTCTAAAGATAATGTCCAAGACCCGGTATGGTTATTATGAATTTTGGCAATGTCATTTGGGTTAACAAATGCTCAAACAACATTTATGAATTTAATGAATCAGGTGTTTCGAGCATTCCGTAACAAGTTTGTGATTGTGTTAATTGATGATATCTTGGTGTACTCAAGAAATCCTTAAGAGCATGAATACCATTTATGGGGATTTTGAAATGGTTAAGGGAGCATAAGCTTTATGCTAAATTTTTAAGGGGAATTATGGCTTAATAAGGTTACTTTTTGGGGGTCATGTTGCTTTTAGAGATGGTATCCAAGTATATCTAAGTAGATGCAGTTAAGAATTGGCTATGGTCAACAACTGTTGCGGAAATTAAGAGCATAGTAATCTTTTGGCGACACCTGATGGAAAGCTTGCTTTTCTTGATTTTGGCATGATAAGTGAAACTCCAGAAGAAGCAAGGTCTGCCATAATTGGTCATGTTGTTCACTTGGTTAACCGGGACTATGAAGCAATGGCTCGTGATTACTATGCTCTTGATTTTTTGGCACGTGATGTAGATGTTTCTCCAATTATACCAGCACTTCGTGACTTCTTTGATGATGCACTTAATTATACTGTGAGTGAGCTTAACTTCAAGACTCTACTGGATGGTCTGGGAAATGTTTTGTATCAATATCCATTTAATGGTGAGATAACGCTATCCTGCTGTTAACTTCTCATTTCATCCACTATGATTTTTTATAGCTGTTATTTAGTCATTTGGTCTTTGGATCCTTTTTTACTGTTGTTTGACTGGTGGACATTAGCTCTGGATATTAAAACTTATATCTGGTAACATAAGTGTTTAGTTATAATAAATAGAAATGGAACATATAATCATTTTTCTTTTCATCTTTGATGCTTGATGAGCTATTGCATTTCCATAAATATAGACTACTTTTTTCTAAACTTTCTTTCCTTGTGGCCTATCTCTGATGGCATGTACATTTTTTTTTGGCAGTTCCCGCCTACTATGCATTAATTTTGAGGTCTCTCACTGTTCTTGAAGGATTAGCGCTTTATGCTGATCCTAATTTCAAGGTGCTTGCTGCTTCATACCCATATTTTGCTAAAAGGCTTCTGACAGATCCAAATCTTATCTTAGAGATGCTCTTATTGAGTTGCTTTTCAAGGATGGGAAGTTCAGGTATGCATTCTGTTGCTATGTTAAATTTTTATATTCTCATTATACGTGGGGATATAGCATGTTTATTATAAATACACTTGAATATCCATTGATCTATTCAAGTTCAGGTGGAGTAGACTTGAAAACCTGCTGGAGCAGGGTAGGAAAGACAGATTTCACTGCTAGAGAGGCTCTTCAACCTGTCCTGAAGGTACTATTAAGTCGAGATGGTGAGGAGCTCCGGATTTTTTTTATCAAAGAGGCTGTCCGTGTAACTGAAGCTTTTATCCTTAGCGCTATGTCTGATTCATACAACTTCCTTCTTGACTTTGTGCGAATCCTTCTTCCAAATGGCAATGCAGGTGGACCACTTGTGATGTCAAGTGCTGAAACAAAAAGCTTGGTGGAACTTAGAGATTAAGTGCTTCGTGTATGGAGACTTCTCCAATCCTCCGATGATTTTGATCCATCTCTTTTGCTACCTATAGTACAGGTAAGAGTCATCATTTGCTACACGATCTGCAAATTATGTTTTCTCATACCTCTCTGCTCATTATTACTCACTACTCAATTGTTAAATTTGTTTATATTATTGATATTATAATTATAAATGATGGGCGAATGTAAGCATATTTGTTAGTCATTGTTAATATGGTATACTTTTTGCTAAACAATGCATAAATTCTACCCTTTAGTAAATTGTAGGTGTGTCAGTTTATGACAATATTGATGTTGGCTTTTCCTAAAACGAGGAGCTACAGTATTGGCTAACTTCATGGATCATCTATCGATTTTGTGTGAATGGAGAACAAGGTTAATGAATTATAGGATTTGTTAATTGAATGATAGTTTCATGAAATTAAAACGAATCCTTTA
This sequence comes from Vachellia pachyceras, assembly GCA_025593235.1. NCBI lineage: Eukaryota > Viridiplantae > Streptophyta > Magnoliopsida > Fabales > Fabaceae > Vachellia > Vachellia pachyceras. The sequence goes on from JANTPZ010008602.1 coordinate 17,907, forward strand.
TATAACTTTAGAATAAGATCAAATTATGGTTATATTATCAATATAGCAGTTTAGCGAAACTTCTTGTGTAAGCATTAGCTAAGTTTAGATATTATGATTTGGGGTAAGGTGAAGGGGAGGGGTTCCCCTGGTGGAATTTAAAGGAGATTGGAAAGTTTCAAGTTCCAGCCTTGCCCCCCAAAAAAAAAAAGACACCGTTTACTTTATTCTCTTCTCATAAGGAAAATCTTCTTTCATCTAAAAAAGATAGAGTTGATGCAGTTCCATATATTAAATTTCAGGTCTTACAAGTCTCATTATCAACAAAGGAACATGCAACGAAACAATGAGGATTCATCCAATTAAAATGGCAAGACAAGCATCAAGCATTAATGTAATTGTTTCTCTTCAGCGAACGAGCTCTAATTTTACAATAAAAAATCCATTGTCTATTGTGTGTGTAGTACAAATGGCTTACCTTTGGCGGTTCCCCAATGTTTAGCTTTATTTTCTTATTTGTCACACTAATGGGTGAAAGGTCACTCTTCTTAATTTTACTGACCTTCATTGATTTGATATTTTTAGCGGAAATGCCATCCTCCTGACCACCCAAAAAGAAGTAATAATATATTAATACGAGTTAAATCTCATTGGTAGAAGGAACTCCTTTTCATTGAAACTCCATGCAAACTATAAAAAGAGTAAACTATTGACATGCAGTGATAAAGTGTTCTACCTCTGAGTTTTGTAACTGTATTTGCTTTCAATATTTTGACATGCAGTGCCACTGTTTTGTTAACATTTTTGTTGTTACTCCATTAAATGTCAATTTTGTTGTGTTGATATATTGTATTGATGGTAAATTTGAATGTGATATCTTTTTAAAATACCTTAAAATAAAATCGTCTCGCGCATTGCGCGGGAGTACACTCTAGTTTCCCAAAATAGCTTATACCTTCGTAGAAGTTTTCAACAGAACCTAAGGTAGGGGACACAAACCATGGAATCCTAAACCCACAAAATCAAACATTTCAAATACCAACACAGAAAAAATAAGGATAACAACAATAATATTATGAGCTTTTCACTATACTACCCATTCAATTCAAGAATTGCATTTATTTAAAAAAAAAAGCAAATTTATAGTAAAGATCAGCAAAAGTAAGCGCTTTAACTGATCCAACTTGAGTAGTGAGGTAGATCTTGATGGACGCTGCGACGACGGCAATGTTTGGAGCAACGAGGGGTATCAATTTGCCGGAGAGGATGCAAAATGCATAGCGAAGAGACTTTTGAAACATTGGTCAGCCTTGATGCCTTGTGTCACGGACTCTCTAGAGAACCCTAGATTTCTCTAGAATCTCCTTGAAACCACTTGTACATACTAGGTTTCTCTAGGTTTCTCTAGAATTCTCCACACATTTCTCACATGTGTAAATATCTAGATATTTCTAAGGAGAATTCTGGAAGGTGATTGTAAGCCGTAGGATCGAATAGATCTCCACCGTCCATTGAGGAGGTGGAGTAGTATATATACCCCATAAGGGGTGGAGTTGTATTCATCAATTTCAAGCAAAGCATTCAAGCATTCTCCCAAGTTCTCCATCTCTCTCTAGTTTCTCTCTCTAGGCTTTCTTAGTTCTCATAACTAAGTAAGTCCTTGGAAGGCTTACTAGCAGGTTCAGGAGCTCAGGTTCGAGCAAAGCTTGCTAGGCCGCACGGTG
>JANTPZ010008607.1:0-12274 GCA_025593235.1 Vachellia pachyceras
AAATTTTAATTATTCTCTTTGAAGAATTTCTTAGAATATTTAAATATATAATGGGAATAATTTTCCCCAACAAATGGTTAATTTTTATAATGTGAAAATGCAAAATATTATGATTTTTCGTTTCCTTATTTGTCTCTTTGAAGCTTCGCTTTAAGGATTATTTAAATGGAAGATTAGAGCAGATTTAATTTGATATGCAGATAATATTTTACATTTCTTTATTAATCTCTTTGAATATTCGCTTTAAGGATTATTTAAATGGAAGATTTAAGTAGATTTAATTTGATATGTAAATAATATGGACACATGTGAGGAACAATTTACACGTCACAGAGAAAAGAAGTATAAACAAATCAAAGACATAATTGACACAGTTGGAAAAATGGTCAAGGCATTCAAAAGGTGTTGGGTTGGACATAATGGACACTCTCATTTAATGTTATTTTAAATAATAAAGTAATTATGGAATGGAGGATCTGTTTTTATAACAATTTTTTATTCCAACAAAAAATAGAAAAAAAACTTGCTGAAAAATGTGTTTTTGACTTTTTTCATGTTCTGAAAAAACAAAAAAAAAAGTTGAACAATATGTATGCATGAAGTTTGTTACTGAATAGTTATTATCTCAAACAAGTTTTGATATTTTTTTCCTCTAATATGATTTTCAAGAACAGAACAATCATCTAAACATATTATTTTGAAACATACTCTAAAAAAATTTATAAAATTATTTTAAGAAGATGAAATCATAAACAGAATTATACAAGCTCAAAATTTTTGTATCTTCTATATTCTATACTCAACGTTCCCCATTTTCCTGAAACTCTTCTAGCAGAGTGTCTTTTGTTGTGTAAACATAAGCAAAATCTGAATAGTTACTCTGATCCATATGGGTTGCATCTATACTTACATCCATTAGGGGGTTGGAAAAGTCAAACATCTATTCAATTGTGTTTTTCCGTAAAATGAGATAATGTAATTTGCACATTTACATTGTAATTGGTAAAAGCACTTCTCTACCGCATTCCCAAATGGGCCCAATTACCCATTGTCTATGGGTTAAATGGTAAGACGTTCGAACTTCTCACCATATGAGAGGAGTTCGTACTCTCATTACAACACTTAGAGAGGCATCTTAACTCCTGAGTGCATAAGTAAACGTCTGAGGATAATCGAATGCTCGCCCTACCCTTAAATCGTGGATAAGCCAAACCCCTTTTTAAAAATTTATGTAAACAAATATAATTGCCCGTTACACACACACACACACGCGAAGGATTTGAAACAATTTGTATCATAGGAAGAACAATGCCTTGTTTGGTATGGTGGAAATGGGAGGGTGGAAATGGAATTGGAATTGAATTCCATGATGTTGGCATGTTTGGTATGATGGAATTACAATTACATGTGAAATTTAATTCCACCTAAATACCCAATTTCAATTCCATACCCAAACCTATGGAATTCATTTGGGTTCCATGGAATCCAATTTTTTTGGACCAAAATATCCTTTCTTATGCAAAATAGTCTTTTTTGTTACATTTCAAAAAAAATCAAAATTCATAAAAAAAGATATGAGGTCCGTTTGGATAACCCGTTGGGAAAACAGACACAGATTCCGAGGTAGTTTATGTGATAGGAATTTTGTCTCGGTATGCGCACCCGTTGGGCAAAATGGCATACCAAACATACTTTTAAACCACATTTCCATTTCCATTTCAATATTCATTTCCATATCCATATCCATATCCATATCCATCAAAATGAATTCTGCGTACCAAACGAGCCAAGTATTCCAACCAAATCACATGACATTGACAACACACCACCATAAATCACTACTTACTGGTTATTGGATCACACATCAATTATACCTCCAATAAAAAAGGTAAAGGAATATCACAAGAAGGATCATGAAAAAAAAAATTATATTTTGTGATCTGAAGATAGAGCAGCTTAATTAAAAATGTTTTCTGGCAAAAAAAAGTTTAATTAAAAATGTTTTCGCAGAAAACAAATGAAAAGAGGATCATGGATGTGAGAGAAGCAGTTGCATATGCAAGCACACGTGGCAACATATCAACATGCTTCAGAAAGGGGAAATCAGTATTGGTGATCAAGAATGAAGCCATAACGCACATAACTTTGAAATCCTTGTCCCATTTGAGTGGAATGCACTAAGTTTCACATATTATAATATCTTTTGTGGAGATTGGGCAAAATTTTAAAATAATGTAATTTATGACACTTTAATTGTGCTAGTTGTAAGATATTTGGAAAGTATCATAATTTTATATTGCTGAAATTTAAGAAGGGTTAAAGGGTAAATTTACTTCGAAAGTATCCACAGAATTGCACTAATGGTTGCCCCAGAAATGTAACAAAGTTGCAATATCACCCAAATAATAACGATTACAAAAGTCAATTAATAATCAACTGAAATTTTATTTAGTCAAATAAAATTATTTAACTGTCAAATTTAACATATTTAACTGACAGGGCAACATTACATTGTTTTCTGCACTTTTTAGGTAGCATTGTCGCTTTATTAACTTTCAGACATTTGGTGCAGCTCTGTGGATGCTTCCGAGGCAAATTTACCTTTCAAACCTCCCAAGAAATAGCTAAAACTAAAAGTCATTTCTATGTATAATGGGCCTTCTATCCTGATTGTTGTACGGATTATGCAGAATGTGTGATGGTGGCATTTTAGTAAATAAAACGTGAAAAATGTTGAGTTGTTACACTAAAAGAATCAATGTAGAGAACGTTTTTAACCAATTGAAACTATTGCTAATACTTACATAAAATAAATATTTTTAAGTGGTGTTTTTTTATGGCTAACATTTTCTATGTTGGTTTAACACCAATTGGTGTAAAAAAATATTTTTATATGTCAATCCTCCAACTAGCGTTGGAAGTTTAAGATTTTTTTTTTCATAGAGTATTCAGTATTCTAAAATAAGTCATCTTTCAGGCACATCAACAGCTCTAAATTAATAAGAATGTCATCAGGTCATCCAACTAATGGTAAAATGATTGACCACGAATGTTTTTCATTACACAGGGAAGGAATCGAGCCCCTCCAACTTAATCAAAGGATTAGGTGATGAACCATAAGGCAAGACCGTCATCGTTAAAGACTTTCTATACCATTTGTATATACACTAGTTGGAGAATCGGTGTAAAAATGAGGTAAATTAGATTATCACCTTATGCATTGCAGTTTAAGAAAGGTTATGTTGTTTATACAATTTTAAATGATTTTATTATCTCATTTATATAGTTCTTAATTATATCATTTGTGAGTGTGTTTTTTACTAATTTATGTTCCCCCAAAAGCATCCTTAGATTAAAAAAGGCCTAATATGCTGTCAGTGTTGATTTGGGTGAATCATGTGATGTGGAGCCATGTTTTGTGGTTGGGCACATCAATAATCAAGCATGGAGGAGTGAAATGTAAACCGCATCGGAAACTTCTCTACTTATCTCGTAAATTGTAAGTCATGTTGAAAAAGTAGTTTTCATCACTCATTCAAACATGCAATAAAACACAATGTATATGATCATCACTCTAAACACTTTACGAAATCACATTACACACAGGTTGACATAAAATTCATTTTAAAATTACCTCAGAATCCGTGAGATCGTCCTCCAAACATTTTCTAAATACGCCATCGTGCCAATAACACACGGGTAATTCCTCCCCAAAATGTAGAGAGAGACTAACACAACTCCTTACCTAAGAGGCTAAGATGAATCAATTGATGAGAACTGACCAGATACTGCAAAACCAAAAAAATAAAACAAAAGCGGACAGTAAACAAACATCAAAACTAAGATTGTCAATGATTAGCCTAACGTCAACCTATGATAAAACCTATGAATCATATGACTCCTTCTCGCGTACAGAAGTACATTGATGCAAGGAAATTTACATTCAGTTCTCAGTAACAATAACAAGAATTAATGAATTAAAGATATTAAAGATTAGTAAAATTACCATTAAATTCCAGTAGTAGCTAGTTCAATTGTTATTGACGGCTGGTGAGGTTGTTAATGACAATCGGATTAGCTACTGTTGAGATTTGATGGTAATTTTACCAATCTTTGGGACCATTTATTCATTAATTTCTCTATTTGGGACCTGATGGTGAATTTCCCCATTGATATATTGATTATTAAATTTATTTTTCTTTTTTGATCAAAAAATTATTTATTTTTTCAAAATCATTTTAAACTCTAATCAATAATTATTTGTTCAATTAAATTATTCTATTTAGATACAATTATACTAACTCATATTTTTAATATAAGAGTGGGTTGACTTTTATGGAAGAGATTAAGGAACATGAATACATGACTTAAACTATTTAAGTCATGAATTCAGGTAAGTCGTGAATTTAGATTCTTTAATCTCCTTAACAAAAGTCAATTCATTTTTATATTAATCATAAGATTTATTAACTACAAAGAGGTTGAAGTACGCATGTTGCCTCTCCATAAAAACCTAGTTCTTATACGAGAGATTTGAGAGTTTGTTTTGCTTATTTGGGTATGTTGTACAAAATTTTCAAGGAGCATTTATTGTATATAGGGGTAAATTGGATTGCCAAATTTCAATTTTTACAAGTTTGTTTCCGGATATTTATTTTTGAAATTTAATGAGCCCATTTAGGAATGCGGTAGGGAAGTAATTTTAGTAAGTCGAGATAAATACATGGAAGAGATTATTTCATTTTACGGAAAAACACTGTTGAACGTGTTTTTGGGGAGTAAATAAACTTTTTCAAACAAGCACAATATGAGTTTGAGTCTCAATTCTGAACAAATGAAATTTAAATCTGAGTAACATCTTAAATATCATTTAACCTAAATTTATTTTGAAAATGGAAAGCAGTATTTACTAATTATAATAATGTGATCTTTATTAACATTTTCTCTAGGTCTTTTTTTTTTGTTTTTGAAATTTCCCTTTTGACTTGTGGCTGGTAACCATTAGTTTGAAAGTTAGTTTCTATATTTATAAAAAAAAAGGAAAAATTATTTTTTCAAAGAAAGTAGTATTGCTCATAATTTGATACTCATATTCTCCCTGATCAAATTTAAATCTTTCAAATTTCACTTTATTTAAAATATTAATCCTTTTAATATAATAAAAATCTAGATCATTTTCGCTTTTGAGATATCAAATCAATTTACTTTAAACTTTGGGGATCAAAACCAAAATATCAGTAAATGTAATGAATCAAAGATTATATTAACCCCACCTCTTAAAATAAATGTTACTAGGGGCACATTGTAGTCCAATGACATTAAATGTATCGCTTTTTTAGGATATTTTTTAGAAAATAATATAAATGTTTCGTGGAATGAATTTTTGTAAAGTATAACATAAAGCATATGTAAAAAACAGTTTTTTTAATTTCAAATAAATGTATTGTTGGAAAAAAAATATTATATTTATTGTAAATAACTAATTTAATCATTTTTAATTCAATCGAATTTGATAGTTGGTTCTTACCTAAAGGGTCAAGGAGTATAAATATAATAAAACATATTCTTTATATCGAATATAATAAGGCTTAATGCAAAACTACTAAGAATAATTAGGTAATTTCATCCTTTTGTTTTAATCAAATTTTGGGATTAACTTTTTTTTGGTAAAAAAAGTCATGTAGTTTCATAATGCCAAATAAATGGTTGCCTTTTTTCAATACCCTTTCAAATAAATATTAAATAAAATGTTTCAAAATATTAATTTAATTTGACACCAAAGTTATTATCAGTTTGAGAAGTAGCAATCAACAAAATAATGTTATATATTACGGGTAACTTTTTTTGTGAGTATATTAGGTGTAACATCATAAAAAATGTATCAAGTGTAACTCTATTCAGTATCTATATAATATTATATATATGTGTGTAGTGATATTTAAATCACAAAGATTATTTATCTGTCATTTTGAAATCATAACAATTAGATTAATTCCCACGAAACCATAAGGTAAAATTGTAAATTTGATGAAGTTTTGATAATCATAACCCAGAAGTTATCTTTTTCCATAATAAATAAATTTCATAAATTCAAATTTAAATAACATAAATTAAAATCCATCCATAGTCAACAATTAAATTTTAAAGCAAATGATGATTGATGATGATGATCATTATGTAGGTTGACCATTATTAATAATCATGCAAGAGAATACTGATTTTGTATTATTTTTTATCCTGTTGCCTGAACCATAAAGATCACTTTTTAAATACAAGATCTCACTACCTGAATTTTTAATCACCCTTCCATTCCATTGAAGTTTTTATTTATAAAAGCCGCTTTTAAATTCTACTTCCATTACTTAACATAATAAACAATTAACTTTTGTTAGGGATGTTAAGAAAGATAAGTACACAATTTAAAAGTATTTATTTAAAACTATTTATATTTATCTTTTTTTTCTAAATTAATTTGTCTGACTTATAAACTGATATATAATTTTAACTATAAAAATGATAAATGTAAATACATTTAAATAAATAATTTTAAGTAGTGTGTTAAGCTTCTTTAACCTTTATAACAAAAAAGTTAATTTACTCTTATATTAAATAACGCATGTATTATTTACATTTGAAATTAGAGATTCTGGGATGACCAGCTTCCTTCAGTTTATAGCCAAATGTATTCCCAGGTTTTCAAAATCACCATCACACAGCTCACAAAGGGATCGGTTATGGTGCTCATCAAAAGTAGTGAACTTTTTCAACCCATTACATCTAAACTATTCATATATGATTTTTTATTTTTTTTATGAAAAACTTAAATTAATGGCATAAAATTTAAAATAAAATTAATCTTTAAACTATTAAATTTTCAAATAATATTTTTTTATAAAAATGGCTAGTTTTTATTAAAAAAATCATATTTAAAACGTTGATAATCTATAGTTAATGGGTTGATGGCTTTCATCGTAAGCACCTTAACTAGATTTGCTCACAAGCCAGTTCGAAAGTAAAGTGTCTACTTGCCCTCTCAACATTTCAAATTGCCAAAAGTGCTTATAAGTACTTTATAATCACGTTTAACAGTGTTTTTCCGTAAAACGAGATAATGTCCTTCACATATTTGTCTTGGCTTGTGTAAAAGTACTTATAAGTACTTCTCCACCGCGTTGCTAAACGGACACATATGATTATACATTCTTCCGATGCTTCTCATTGTTCCAGAAATCTTCCTCTTAAGTTGTTGTATGCTAAGGCAACTGAGGAGTCATTGCTAGTGAGTTTCCATGAACAAGAATATGATTATCTACAAGAAACAAGTCTACCATGCTTTGATGATATAAAAGATTGTTTACAAGAGATAAATCTATAATTCTAAAAAAGATTAATATATCCTAAATTCTTAAGGAATCATCGAGGAACACTTTTGTTAACATTCCTCTAGAGAGACATACATTATACTCTCTCTTTACTTTGGTGGGGACTCCTCGTCCTCTCACACTTAAATTATTACACTATGACCCTTCTTATAGATTTTTATGCCATTAACAAATTAATTTATTAACACTAATCACATTAATGAAGTGATCTTCTAAAACAGTTTATGGTTTTGAAGGAGAAATGTGATTTTTATGACCAACCATATCTGGCTTTCAGAGCTTGAACACATAGGATTTGAGGTTTGCTGACAAGGAAGCACCCCAACTTGGATATGGAGGCTGAGTTTTGACTCTAAAGTTTCTCAGGGTGTTTGGATTAGTTTTTAAAAAATAGCTTTCAGAGAAAAAAGTGATAAAAGTCATTTTAGAGAATATATTTTAGATAATAGAGTTTAAAAAAAAGTTTATAGAAAACCATGGTTTTCAATCCCTAAACCATGATTTTGAGGGTTAAAAACTTTTTGGAGAATTTAAAAGTGTCTGACTATCAAAATCAGGTGTATGCCCTTGTGGTTGTCATCAGATCCATATAAACTGTTTAATTAGCTTTCTGACTTGAGAGAGGCATGATAATATTTTATAGAGATAATATAATATATGATCTAATTAAATAATTTATTTAGTTTGTACTCGTATAAAAGTAAATCATCTTTCCGTCACCAATGTCAATTCAAGTATTTTCATAAAAATAAAAAATTCCATATTTTTCATAATATAATATATTACTGGGACTTTTTAAATTTATTAACAATACATGCATTTTATAACTCATAAATATCTTCTAAAATAAAAATAAGTTATATAAAATTTTTTGACACAATTAAATTGTGTAAATTATTTTTTATTTTCTGGACCTCTTAACTTTTCTTTCACCTATTTAAAAAATTATAAACGATATTGATTTTATTAAAATTATATAATTTTTATTTTCTTAAAGTGTGTGTTGATTTAAAAAAACCATAATTTTGGCAAAACTAAATAATATGTAATTTCCCCAGGAAATATCTAGGCAAGTGTTAAAAATTGAGAATAATTCTATTTAATTAAGTGAAACTTAAAGTTTTATATTAGTTTTGAAAATATAAAGTGAAAGAGCATTTGTAGAAAGTTTTGATAGGAGTAATTTAGTATTTTTAATTTAATATTTTTATTTTTAGTCATTCTGAATAATTATTATTTTTATGATTTTTCCTAGTAAATATTATTATTTTTAGGTCCTTCACTATAATTTTCTCAATTAATTTTCAAATTTTTTGCAGGTTCCATCTACTCATGGCTGTTGTGTAGCACATATCAAATCCACAAATTGAGACCGATTACATTACATCGTCAGAACTAAGAACCAAATTCCATTGGCCAAAAAAAAAAAAAAGAAAAGAAAAAGGGGAATTTACAATTAGAGCCCAATTGCCCTATTTAAAAGAAAAAAGTCTTAAAAATTAGTAAAATTACCATTATATCTTAATTATTACTGCTCCGATTGTTATTGAAGGTGGGTGAAATTGTTAATAATGACAACAAAACTAATTATTGCTTGGACTTGATGGTAATTTTATCAATCTTTAAAATCTTTTATTCATTAATTTCTCAAAAAACTAAGAACCAAATAAATTCAAAAAGCATGACAATTTTTAATTACACCGCATGACAATTGCATTCATTGACAGGTGTTCTGTCCAAAGCTTGTCGCAATGAGTCAACCTCCACAAAAACAAAATCTACTCTCCTTTTTTTAAAGATAAAACAGATTTTTATAATTTGATTTATCAAAGCATTTTCACTTCTCAACTCAAGCCAAATACTTTTTGCTTTTGGGTATTTTATTTAACTCAGAATCAAAATTGAAAAAATTGTGAAAGATCTTGCAGGTGGATTTTTTTTTTCTCGGGGGAAGGGATGTTTTTGATCGACAATTTGAAGCCTAGAAATCGAGTAAAGACGGCAAATTTCTTGATCTCTTCAAGGTTTCTTCTACTTTGGATGACGGCGGGATATATAATAATAGCAAGAAGGTAGATTTGAGGAAGAAAGAGAGAGTGTGTGTGAGAAAGACGGCAAATTTCTTTATCTATAATGAAGAACGAGTCGGATCGGTAAAAAGCTATATATATTATAATATCGGAGCTGAAGGGAGGAAGAAGGTTGGGATCGAAAATCATGGAGTTGGTGTTGTAGCAGAGTCCTCATCAAGCTTTTTGTATTGAGTGACACCAAGAGGGAGAGAGGGAGGGAGAGAGACCATTTTCTCGCCCAATCTTGTAATTTTCTTTTCTTTTTATCTCTCTCTCTCCTCTCTCTGTGAGTGTGGTGTGCAATACATTTCCAAATCCAAAGAATCCCCCACATCACAGCTGTATCATCTACCAAACTGCACTGGCAGAATTCTTCTTCTTCGTCGTCGTCTTCTTCTTCAGGTTTTGGCTTCTGAAGCTTCTAATCCTTGCTTACTTGGAAGATCCACTTGGATTTATTGACCTTGTTGGAGTAGCCGTTGGGTTGGGTTGGGTTGAGTGCTGGGAAATCCAAGCATCTTTCTGCCAAAGCTAGGGTTTGTTTCGTTGCCATGACGGGCTGGCGCGAGGGGATGTCCTCTGATAATATTAAGGGCCTTTGCCTTGCTCTGTCGTCTAGTTTCTTTATCGGTGCTAGCTTTATTGTCAAGAAGAAGGGGTTGAAGAAGGCGGGTGCTAGTGGAATCAGGGCAGGTATGCTTTCTCAAATCTCCATTGGATTTTGTACCTATGGGTCTTCATTCCGCAATTTAGCGGATATTGGAGTAAATATCGGCTAAGTTGAGCAATAATGCAATGGGGTCTAGTGCGTTTGCGGGTGAATTGGGTTGGCCATTCGAGTTATCTTTTGCTCCGAAGTCTGATCATGGATCAGATCAGATGGAACTGGAGAAGGGATGGTGTCATTGACACGATAAAGAACATTTCCTTCTTTAGAAGAGATCTTGATATTCAACAAGTGGGTTGTATTAGCTTTTTTGTTATTATTAGTAGTTTAGCGATTTGATATGCGTCTATATGTATGTATGTGGTTTCAACCTGGCTGTTATTGGTAATGGATGAGGCGTGTGATTCATCTCAGACTCAGAAATTAGGTGCTAAAATTCCTTTATTTCCCTCATGTTTATCGGCTGCTATTAGTGTATCCAGTTCATTTTTGGAAATTTGGTTGAGATCTGGACCAAAATAGTCTAACATAAAAAGGTTTCCATTTCTATGTAATCTGCATAGTTTTGTTGGGTTTCATATGTGCTTCTGCTATTTGAACGCACAAATGCTTCATTCATGTAGATTGGGAGGTGTTACTGTTATTAGTTGTCACTTACTAGTTGCATAAGGCATGTATATCTAAAGCTTTCTCACTTGCTGCAAGGATGCATATCATATGATTTGCATCTAATTAGCGTTTTGCTTATGCTTTGTAATACTGGCTGAACATCTTTGCTACCAATTATGGGTGATGCCGATCTGGTGACTGACTTTCTAAGTAATCTTATTTGACAGGAAGTGGAGGCTATTCTTACTTATATGAGCCACTTTGGTGGGTGGGCATGATAACAAGTGAGTTTGCACTGGATTCTCTTTGGTCATGAATTGGCTATATATTATGTGCTGGATTTTTTAATTTTACTATTTTAATGGCAATAGTTCATACGACTCTTATGATCTTTTGGGAACTAAATTATGTTGAGAAAAGGATAGTGAAATGTTTAGTAAATATATTACTTCTCCGGAGAGTTGGAGTATTAAAAAAATGAGCATAAAAGCTGGGAGGACTCTTAGAACAGCGTCCATATTTACAGATTCCTATATTATTTACCTTGGATGTATGACCAATACCTGCTTACTAAGGTCCGTACACTATCTGATTACTTGTTGCTACCCAGATTTCCTCAACATCCGTTTGGTTGCTTTATTTGTGAAAGATTTTATTTTGTACCCTAACAAATATTATGGAGCTGCTGCTCCTTTATGAACTCATGAGAATGAGATAGAGGATTGATTCTTGCCTGATGATTGATAATTATCAACCTCAGTGTCAAATCTGTTATGTCTTTGGGGTATGCCATACTGAAGCTCTGCAAGATGAGAAGCAGACTGCTTCAAGATATGAGTGGGAATGGTGGAATAATTTAAAAATAGAGTGATTTGCTCCTTGCTAATTATCTTAAAAGCGGATGGAGATGGCGGTGCAGCAACTAGCCTTTTAAAATGTTTGAATTCCTTAGAACAGGCTTTGACAAACACAAAGATACTGTCGATTTTCAAAGACCAGTTAGTTATACTAATTGTCTGTAGTTAGTGATATTAGTTGAAATTTCTATTCTAACAGGCATTTGCAATTTCAACAGTGATTGTGGGAGAAATTGCTAATTTTGCAGCTTATGCATTTGCTCCAGCTATATTGGTGACCCCACTTGGTGCACTTAGCATCATTATCAGGCATGAAAAAAACTAGCTTCATATAATGCCTCACTTCTAGGTGATAAATGCTGATTGTGCTGTTTTATTGCAGTGCTGCACTTGCTCATATTATTTTAAGAGAACAGTTACATGTATTTGGCATTCTTGGTTGTGTTTTGTGCGTTGTGGGTTCTACAACAATTGTCCTCCATGCACCGCAAGAACAACAAATTAACTCAGTGATAGAAGTATGGGATCTTGCTATGGAGCCTGGTAATGGAATTCCCACCTGAAATAATAATCTCTTCGTCTATAATGTCTTATTTATTATTTCATACTGATAGATGATAATTTTTATTTTGGCAGCGTTTCTCATTTATGCAACCATCATTCTAATAGCTGTCTTAATTCTCATGT
>JANTPZ010008608.1:0-11316 GCA_025593235.1 Vachellia pachyceras
AAAAAATCAACCAAAATTAGCAGTAAATAGCCTAATCCCCATCACATATAACAAAAAGGTTCACCTTTCTTTCTTATGATTCTAACTCTCGCTTTCGACAAGAGAACATGTCCATGATATTGGAATATAGTGTCAAATATTCCTTCGTAACCCCAATCCAAGATTTCTCTAAAAACAAGTTCTGATATGGCTTGGCTAGCTAGTATACGTGATATAAAATACAAATAGTCAAATATGATATATAGACTCTGCCATACAAAGGCATAATAACGTTACTCATAATAGTAAGATTTTCCCTTCCCAGATACCAGACCCCAAAAACAGAACAAGGTCCTCTTGCGACTTGCATTAACCATCAGACGCCTTGGGGGAGTTTTCTGGGGTCTTCAGAGCTGTCGCTTTCTCGCCCTTGTGAGCCATGACTGCGCCTTTAAATTCCTCTACTATGGATCCGTCTTTGAACTTCAAGGCGAATGTTGAGAGGCCACCCTTCCCTTCATTGGCACTATTGATGCAGGCAAAGGTAACACCTCTCTTGTCCATATTGGTGAGCTTTATATCAGGGTAGAGGCGTGCATTTAAAATCAGCCTGTAATTTCCCTTCGTCCTCATAAGAAGTCTGGCCTTTTCGTTCCCTCCTGTAGAAACATTGACCTTCACTTCACCCTTTCCTCGTTCCTTCCAGCTTCCCTCAGCAAACTCAAACAACATCGAATCCGCGTTGAAAACCACTTTCTCATTTTCCTCGCCCGTTTCAACTACGACCTCCTGCATCGTTGGGAAACCACTTCCCTCACCTTTAGCAGCAGCAGAGGCCCCTGTTGCCCCAAAAACAGAAGTTCCATTGTTAGATAAACCCAGACCAAAAGGCTTGTCATTTTTCATTCCAAAAATTGAACCAGAACCACTACCCAAAGCAGACCCTTCATTTGATAAAGAGCCAAAGGAAAATGAGGAAGCAGAAAATCCAGTTCCAGCAAGACCAGAAAATGCATTTGGGCTGCTTGAAAGCTGTTGAAATGACTTCAAAGAAGATCCTTCTGAACCAGGCTCTTCACCTTCAACCGTGTTCCCTTTCTGATCATCATTTACTGGTCCATTACCATCCCTAGTTTGTTCCTTTTCCACCTCACCAGCACCCTCTTTATCTTCAGCATCCTTCTTATCCTCATTATCAATTTTATTAGTTCGTTCTTTATCCACCTCACCAGCACTCTCTTTAGTTTCAGCAGCTTTCTTATCCTCATCATCATTTTTACTAGTTTGTTCTTTATCCACCTCACCAGCAGTCTCCTTATCTTCAGCATCCTTCTTATCCACATCGTCATTTTCATCGTGATCCTTTCTTTGTTGTTTGTCTACCTCAGACTTTTCACCCATGCTCTCCTCTGCAGAGTGCTCTCCAACAGCATTTTCTTCAGCAGCATCCTTAATTTCAGCAGATTTATTTCCCAACTCATCGACTTTGCTCACTAATTGTTCAACATCCCCATCTTTAGCTTTTTCAGAATCATTGGTTACACCATCAGTACATTGTGTATCACCTGCAACAGTGTTCTCACTAGTTGATTGTGCTATGGGGGTAGCTTCTGCAGGTTTAGCACTGGACTCAGGAGGAGAAACCAAACGTATTCCAGCAAAAGGATTCGTAGATGAAGCAGAATTGCTCTGTTGGCGTCGAACTTTAACTACCCTCCTGGTTGCCATAACTTCATCACTGGCCTTCTTAAAAGTTCCAGCCTCAGGTTCTACAGTATCTTCCTCATCATCAAGGGGAGTGTCTCGCGAGAGCTCCCTTCCAGCAGCCCTTTTCTTTGAAGGTGGAAGGGCATTGTCAGCATCCCCCATTGAAGAAAGAAATCAATGAAACGCAACTTCAGAACTTCTGTTTCACCAAGGAATAACTGCAACAAGAAAACTAAGATATTGATCTTTTCTACTCAAGTTGAAGACAAAACTTAAGGTAACCGGAACAATGTAAGCGTAAAAATCATAGTATATGCATAATGATTCATAAATACACTCCACATTAAAAGTTAAAATAAAGCAAAATTATCACATAATGAGCAAAACACAAATATCATCTAACACACATTAACAAGGATAGAAAATCGTCTAATATAAAGTTCATAATAAAACATCTTTCTTTTCTTCCTGCTATTAACAAACTACTTCCATTATTTAAAGCATAAGCGAGTTTTGAGAAACGTGGGATTCCATGACAGAGATGCTTAAAAATAACCTTGAAGCGAACTAAATCAATCATTCTGTCTCTTACAAATAGTGAAATTAATTGAGATTTCAAGATAGAGAAACTGTAGACAAGCTTGCTTCCAAGGTAACCGCATGTTTTGACTTATTGATATCAGCAGCATTATAAGGGGAAAAGAAAGTAAATTAATATAAGTAAACATAAAAAAACTCAATTTGTCTCACAGATGTTCAGGTAACACACAGAAGAAAACACATTCAAAGGCAACTATTTCAAGTGAATAAACAAAGAGAACAGTGCATGAACAACACCAAAAACTAGTGATGATTGATGACGTCCCATAACGACCTAAGTAATTTTATACACACATTTGGGGAAACAAAAAAGTACCTTAGAAAGGGAAAATATATCTCTAAAATAACCGACTACAAAATAGTGAACCCATAAAATTTTCCCAGAGAAATACAGAAATCCTTAGTAAAAGACAAAAACAGAGCCAACATAAGTACATCCAAAATGTATTCATCAATTACATATTGACAATAAGATAAGACTTTTTTGGCATCCGTATCTGGTTATCTGAATGCATTGCGTTATAGCGTAAGGCTAGCAGAGATATCTATATCAGCTATTTAGTTCCTGTGCACCAAATGACATAATTTCAAAGTGAAATGACAAGTCAGCCATCTAAGCTCAAGGTTTTTATTTAAATCTTACAAAGAAATTCAGAGTAAGGCCCTATTACTTGCAGGAGGTTAGAAGCATGCAATTACACACATCATTTAACGTTACAATATACTGATCAAGAAAATGTACAATACTTGTGTAAATAATAACTAAAGTTAAAAAGTGATCTGTGATTTTGAGAAAGAAATGGCCAAACATTGAAATAGAATAAATGAGATTCAATTAGAACCAAATGCTCAATATTATAACAAGGATCTACTCCTGAGCAATCTAAGCATGTAAATAATGCACATCACTGGCCAAAGAAAGCAATAAAGTGATAGGAGATGTACAGTCTCAAATAATACTAAAATAATTCAGAACTCAGAGGTAGTAAATTGCTGAAGTAGGATTAAGTCCAGCTTGGATCCTGTTTCTGAAAATGGTATAGATATTTGGGGGAAGAATTTGAAAATATAAGAATTAACTGTCTACTCAGTTTGAAAAACACGTCATAAAAGATATAAAAATTACAACAATAGCATCACTATCATTTATAAAAATAAGCAAATGAATTGACAGCAATTCCAACATTCACACCGCTTTCAGAAAAAATCAGGACTGACAGAATCAGTTCCATATCTTCAATAACCCTTCCAGACAGTAAAGCAATCGCCTAATAAACTTCTTAGATATGTAACAAGCAAAAATAATTCAAGAAAGGCAACAGAAGTACCAACAGGGGAGGGTAATAATTACCAAAGGAAGAGCAAGAGTTAGCACGCAACCCTCTTAAATATAACATCAAAAGTATCAAATGTATCAAAGAAGTCTTAAAAGAATACATAAATAGTTAAACTAATAATACCAGCGAAAGACAAATAAAAGACCTAAGTAGAGAAAAATAAGACCAACTGGACTCCAAGGCCGAACATACAGTACTAAGCATAAAACGCGCAAAAAATGAAGAAATTACCATAATAAAGAAAAAAAACAAAAGCCATAACTTTATTTTTCCAAGAACTAAATAAAAAAAGCTAAAACCCTACTCTACGCATATTAGCGAACTAAGCAGAACATTCCGCGACCAAGAAGTAAAATATCGGAATTAAATAGAATAAAAAATAATAAACAGAGCTGGGACGATGAAGTACCCGGAAACAACACTCACCAGAGGAAGCAAGAAGAAAGTTACCGGAGGGGGGAAGCTTTGCTGAAAGAGAGAAAGCGAGAGAGAATTAGCTAGGGAGCGAGAGAGAAATCCAAAAAGAGAAAGCTGAAATTGTAGATTTCGGAATTTCAATCTATCGCGAGTGTTCAGATATGGAGGACAGAGGGACGGGATACAGTATTTCATTACAGTAAACTGAGCAGAAGAAAGGGTTTTTATTTGTAAGAGAGACACGCTCTGAATAGGGCTTCCGGACAAAGATTCCGTTCATAGATTGGGCTATGGCCTATGAACCACAGACAACTAATTTGGGCTTCTGAATCTCTAAAATATAGAGAAAATTTTTGGGAAAAATTCCCCAAAAAAAAACTCTTGAGTTATATCATTTATTGAAACCGGTGGTATTAATATTTTTAATATTTACGATATAAATATATAAAGAAGATTATCTTGTTTTATAAAAAAATATATGATTCATGTTTGGCTTTTCCAAACGTGGTTCCAAACAAGAACATTGTGCCCGTTTAGGAACGTGGTAGATAAGTACTTTTACGCAAGTTGAGATAAATATATCAAGAAAGTTATCTAGTTTGGCTTTCCAAACACTCCAACGAATAAGCCCTTCTTTATTGTGCTTGTTTTGAAAAGTTTATTTACTCCCCAAAAGCACGTTCAACAATGTTTTTTTCTCAAAACGAGATAATCCCTCCACAAATTTACCTCGATTTACGTAAAAATATTTCTATACCGCATTCCCAAATAGATAGAACCATGTCTCTCAACCGGTTGTACATCAATGAACACATGTTCCACATGGCAGACAGATCTTTAAACAAAATTTAGGTGCATTTAAATAATAATATATTATAGATGTAGCTTGTTGATGTTTATCACTTAGGGCGAGGATACTAGTGGTGATATGAATAGGGAATTATTTTTCTTTAAAATAAAAATATTACAGTGACCAACTAAAAAATTGAGTTTGAGGTAAAGTAATTTTCTTAAAAATCTTGATGTATGAAAAGGATTGGATGTGATGGCAAATTAAAAATCGAAAGTTGTATTAAAAAATGGAAAGGAGTGGATGGTTGGAAAAAAATAAAAAAATTAAAGGAGTGGATGAGGGAAAGATTAATTTTGACTTAGATACGACAGGATCTGATATGTCTAAAATGCCAAGATCTTAAAAAGTAAAATACAAGATCATTTCTCAAACACGCCTAAAGAGCGAAAAGTTATTAGCTGATTCCTTTTTTGCTTAAAAAAAATTCCTTCAAAATAAATTATTAAACTGACAGTATAATTTTTTTTAAAAAGAATATATTGTATTTCCATGAATTATTTTTTTGATGGTAATGATTACGTGAATTTATTATAACATATTAAAGTGAAAAAAAAAATAAAATTCAACATAACCATCTTCGGCTAAATTGCAGAGGAAAACACCTAACTCAAAATCTTTATATCCATTATGTTAAAGGGCAACGGTGCAATTTTATCAATAAAGTTATGGTCAAAGAGCGTCTGGCATCATAAAGTTTTTGAGGGTGCAAAAATATACATGAAGTTTTAAAAAGGGTGCAGATTCGACAACGCTGACGGTTTTCTGAAACGGACATTAACAACGTCCACATTGGCGTCCACATTGGCAAGACAATGAGGCAGGCTTCAGGGCAAAGAAGCAATTTTACTAATAAAGTTATAGCCGAGGGGCGTCTTGCACCATAAAATTTTTGAGGATACAAAAATACACATGAAGTTTTGCTGACGTGACCAGATGACTGGATATTTTTAAAACTTTATGTGTATTTTCGCCACAATCATCCTTCGTCATCGCTAACGCTATTAATTTTACTTATATGATCTGGTGATTGAATATTGATTGGTGACTTGAATTTAAAAAAAGGTTAAATATAAATTTTGGTCCTTACAATTTCACTTGATTTCAATTTTGGTCTTTGTGATTTCAAAGTTATGTTTTTTGTCCTTGAAGTTTAGTTTGTCTGAAATTATTAATACTTATAATTTTAAAATGACTTAAATCAGGGGTTAATACATTAAAATTGTTAAGATGTCTCTAACGCATTTAAGTTTATTAACGATGACTCCGTGAAGATGAGGGCAATTGTGGCGGGTTGGAGTTTATATTCGACAAGAAAATCTGTGCGTTGCCATCATGGTAGCTGCCGACGATCAAACCGAAGAGTATTGAGACAGGAATAAAACCGAAGAGCATTAGGTGATCAAACCGAGTTGGAGTTGAATTTTTATTTTTTTTCTTTTTTGTAGAAAATAGCTTCACCTATGAAAGAAAAGGCATAAAAATTTTTTATCCGTTCCCCAGATGTTAGTTTCTCTGTGTTTTAATTGAAATTTTTATTTAATAAATCTCAATAACTGTGTCATGGATTTATTTATGGGCAAAGATGCAATTCTACTAATAAAGTTATAACCAAGGAGCATCGGTTACCATAAAATTTTTAAGATGCAAAAATACATATGAAGTTTTAAAAGCCTACCTTGCTGTCTCGCTAACGTGGACGATGTTAACGTCCATTTCAGAAAACCGTCAACGTTGTCAAACCTGCAGCCTTTTTAAAACTTCATATGTATTTTTGCACCCTCAAAAACTTTATAGTACCGTATGCTCTTTAACCATAACTTTATGGTAAAATTGCACATTTGCCTTATGTTAAACTATTCAATTATGAATGACCATACATCTTTTTTATGTGAATTTATCACTAGATTATGATATTTCCGAAATAAAAGATAGTTATGTATGATTAGATAACTTGACATATATGAAAAATTTAACCAAGGTTTCCTCCAATTATAGAAACAACAAACGCATACATAAAATTACATATTAATTACATTATTATAGAAAAAAGTATAAATTCAATAAATATCATTATAAAAAATGCAAAACAAAATATATGAATTGTCTAAAACAAGTTTTTTTTAAGGAAAAAAAGTATCCCCACGTAAGAAATTGATGAATACCCACAGGAATTGGATTTAAGAGGAGAGTGCCAATATCTAGTGTCCCACCAAGTCAAATAGCATCGTTAAAAGTAGTTGCTTATGTTCAATAGAGACCAATTGCTGGTCGACATTTGATTATACATATTTTTAAAAGAAAAAAACGTTAATTTACGAGTGGAGAGAGACAAAACAGAAACCAGATGTTGGGGGAGAATGGTTATTTTCTCTATCATGAGTCCATGATTACAATCAAAGTAAATATCAAAAAGTAGAAACAACCATAAGCCAGATTTCTCTCTGCAAAGAATATCAGAACACGCAACCATAATTCCGCGCTTTACTACATTCACAATGGCACGAACAATATTGAGGTCAAAAGCCTCCAAAAAAAAAAAGAATATGCTATAAATTCTAGTAAATTGTAACTACCTGAACCTATGAGAAAGTATTGTACCAAGTACAAGATGAGATAACTCAGGGCACTACCAAACCCCATAACATCAGGAAACAGAAACAGGCAGTCCCGCACAACAACAACACCATCGCCTCCTTCAGAAAACCTGCAGTTCAGACTGCATAAATGGAGAATAGTAATATATAAGAAAAGGAGTAGCTGTGAAATCTTACAAGTACATACAATAATACAAACGATAGGGACTAAGTAGGGTATTAATACAATAATGTGGAGACTCATCCTCAGTACTTTTTTTCTTCTAACCTTAAATAATCCTAGGAGCTGGAACCGACTGTCCTTAATGCTAACTAGTGATGTGGTGTAAGCACTGCCAAAAAGGAGAAAATGGAGTGAGGACCATGAAAATTTGAATCCAACAAAACTAGAAATACAATTATAATCATAAAGGTGCTTTCATTGAGAACCTAATGTTCTGAGGGTTCTAATTGACATGATGTCAAGTATAGTGCCATAGTGTAAGCCACTGCAGACATCAACTCTTGAACGAGGGTGCATAATCATCAGTCCCACATCAGGGAACCTCACAAACAAAGTGTAGTTTGTAATATAAGGGGCTCTCCCGCTCCATGAGCTAGTCTTTTGAAATGGGGGCTCTCCTGCTCCATAAGCTAGTCTTTTGAAATGGGCCCTCCCTTTGAATTAACAAGTGCCCATAGGATTTGGTTAAGGGGAAAAATAATTGTATGGGCAATATAGTATTGATCCAAAGCTACTTTGACAGCCTCATGAAAATACAAATTACAGCCGTGACATTGAGATGTTAACCTGATAATGCACAAGATTCTAAAGGAAACAAACAGTGACGACAGTATCCCAAGATAAGCCTGGGCAAATCAATCTACTGGAGCTCAGAAAGTGCAATTAGCAATACGTTATGAAATCCCAACGCAGTGGCCACACAAACTCAAAAATAGGAAACAAAAGAGATGTGGTCAACTGTTCCCCCAATCGCGCAGCACTATAATGCTAATGTGTTATTAAGAAAAACAACTAAAACAATTGGAGTAAGTCAGCAAGTTGTCTAAAAGGGAGTTAGAAATGGCACTTCAGAAACAATTATTCACCAGAGACAAAATTGGATTTTCACACTGCCCCAACCAACTGCTTTTAGGCTGACAGGGCTCCTTCATTATTCGTACCCCACTGTTCATCAGCCTCATTGCCATTAACGAGTACTGCACCATCTGCAGAGTCAGCATCCTCTACAACTGCCTCCTCTTGGCTTCCTACCTCTCCATTGAGTTCCTCTGTAACTTGCTCTTCTCCGTTTTGTTCAGTTAGCTGTAGTGAAGGGGCAAAGACAGAGATTTTTCCCATTACTTAGACGATAAAGAGTGAAACACTAAAAATTTATTTGTGAACCCCACATGATCAGCTACCTCATGATTTGAGTCCCCATTCTCAAGAGGCTCCTCCTCCGCATCTTCAATCTGCATGTTTCTGAATGCTTCAACAAGGGTAACACGAGATTCGGCAGTATGGTTAATGTACTCTTCAGCAGGAGGATAAACACCCCTATAATAAAGAAAATAACTAATTAATCTGTAAACATATTATGCGAAATGTCAATACTAATTAATTGATCAAAGCTGTAAAGAGAATATGGTTTCTTGTAAATATGGTTTCCCACACCCTGACCTTGTCTCTGCAGCTTTAGATTCAACAGCAAGTGCAACTTGCCAGTCTTCAAACAAATTGGAATACTCCTCAGGATCAGCCAAAGATTCAGCAGCTTTTGGATTAACCTGAGAAAACAGCCAAAAAAATGAGTATAATAGAATATGACAAAATGATAAGACTCCCTGGACATGACAATAGAATGAAAACAGGAAGTCTAACCCACAGTGTCATGCAAACTACAAAAATCAGGCAGTTCCATGGTTTCAGTAAACATTACATATGTGAATTATAAATTACCTTGCTGAGATCTTTTCTCCAAATTGTGACAATCTCGGAGACCTTACTAGGGAGATAAGATCGTGCCATTAGAGCTGCCTCAGGAATCCGATTGCTGCAAAAACCATGAGTCAGCTATGTATGACAGCACTTCTAATCTGGACAGCCCCCTCCTTGTGTCTCTAATTTCAAAGAGCATAAGAATAAAAATGTAGAAAATTACCTTTCTACCAACAATTGCAGGCAGTCTTCAAGCCTACCCAACATAAATAAGCACAGGAATGCAACATTGTTTTTCCCTTGCTCTTTAGCAAGGGTCGCAAGTTTTGATATTCCTTCCGCATCTCCTAAAGAAGAATAGAGCAGTAATAAACCACTCAAATCCATTGCATTCTTTAGACACTCCTCGGCCATTTCTAACTGCAAGAACATGATATAGAATGAGCTGATGGGGCAGCAGAAATACCCAATAAGAATCAATTTTGTAATGAAACGCAAGATTCAAAATTCTAATGATTCACCAGAATCAAGACAATTTTTAAACCAAACTTCAAATTTGGCCTTAGAAAAGCCTCTCAAACATATTGCACAAGCTTGAGGCAAATAATTCATCATGACTAGCAGCACAATACAAAAGGATAAAGATATTTAGGTGCAGTGATTTTGCAGAAATGTTGGAGCATTGGAGAAATCACCCATATGTGTGTGTGTGTGTGTGTATTACAAAGATAAGCACCTTGCCAGTAGACATAGCTAATTCTCCCAGCTGCTTCCATTTAGACTCACTGTGCACTTCTGTAGCAATACTCTGAAAAAAAAATGATACAATATCACTAGGTACAAATTAAAATGTTGAGTATACCCATTGACTTATGAAAGAAAGAATGATAAATTTCACATGCTTTTTGATTTCTCCTTGCAGGTACAATTAAAGAACTTACCTTAGCAATCTCTAATCTTCCAAGCTGTATGGCTAGCTCAAATCTGTAGTCAGGGTCAGTAGCTACTTCCAGAGCTTCCTCTATCATGCCTCGTGATTCCAAGAAACGAGCCACACTATCATTGGACAATAAAAACATACAATTAGAATGCAGATTATTAGAGCACGAACCTTACGATTTGAAATGTGAAGAACTGATAAATAACACAAGGCCCACAGAACAGTTAACTAAACCATAGCGATACAGAAATTAACATTCTTTCTACAATGATTATAGGAAAATTTATGAAGCACAATGCTGCTATCAAAAACATGTTTCTTGTGAACCAATTTGTAAAAGGATAGATAAGAACTTTCTCTCCTTAATATTAAGTAATCAAACCTAACTACACCTGTTATGATGCTCTTTAGGAATTGTTGGCAGAACTTCATTGGCTCTTTCCAAATCACCACGCATCACAAGGGTCTTGTACTCAATCAAGCTCAAAAGAAGTGTGTAACCCATAACACTGGAAGATATTAAAAAATTAGAGAAAGCAGGCCAGATTACAGTTGTGCCTTTGAATATAAAAACAAAAGAGCCACTTACTTGAACTCCTTGTCTATCAAATAAACCCTACTTTGGCTGGCAAGATATCCCAGCAAGTACATGGGGCGGTCCAAATGAAACATTGTAGTTACCTGAATTCATTGCATCATTGCGTTATAGATCAAGAAGCCTCATAAGAATCATGTAGTTCAATAAACAAAAAATTATGAATTTATTTGTCATTGTATCATTGCGTTATAGATCAAGAGGCCACATAAGAATCATCTAGTTTAATAAACAAAAAATTATGAATTTATTTTGAACCTAGAAGGGACAAGACCTAATACCTCACCACCAACACAGTAGTTAAGTCTCCAGGAGGAATTGTTGTATATGAAACAATCCCCAACCCAGATGCCAGTCCTGACACGTTCATTCA
>JANTPZ010008609.1:0-13544 GCA_025593235.1 Vachellia pachyceras
TATATAAAAACAACAAAATAATATATAGTAATGAATAATTAGTAAATAATAATCCTTAATACAAGAGCTAATTGACTTTTGTTTGAGAGATTAATGAAGCTAAATACCCTACTTAAAAATAGTTATTTATGCATATAATTACATTATATATTAGTTTATGAATTAAACTAATTAGTTTAAAGAAAAATAATAAATATTTTTAAATAGTGTATTTCACTTTTTTAAATCCTCCAATGTAAGTTAATTAACTCTTATATTAAGGATAGAAGTAGTATAAAATAAGACTTATTAATTATTACTCTCTCACTTGGGCAAACATAAAAAAAAAATTTAATGTCCTTAAAAACTATTGAGTACTATCTAACCGCAGACTTCCACGCCATTAGTTAGTATCTAACGGTATAGGCTCAGTTTAGTAACAATTTTGGGGAGTCCAAAAGCCCGTTTAATAGTATTTTCTGTAAAATAAGACAATCCACTTTATATATTTACCTCAGTTTATATAAAAATACATTTTCATCGTGTTTTCAGACGGACCCTTAGACTTGACAGGTTTAATTGCGAAGAGATGAAAAACCTAGTAAAAAGGAAAACAATTAGGGATTTAGAGAAATTATAAGAATTTCCACGTTAATTTTCCCGCTGATTTATTTTACGCAAGAATGAAACCTGTTTTTATAAGGCAAATTGAATTTGCTTTTTAGAAGTTGGAAAATATGAACAACTTGAGTTCTCGTAATTAAAGGTTAAGGTTTACTTAGAAACTTAACATATTTTTTAGGTACCTCCGCCTAAAGTATTCTGTGGCTTATCCAATATATTGAGGTATCTTTTAGGTCCATTATGCACTATAAAATATTTTGTGATTCATTTAGTATTATGAATTATTTTTCTATATACATCGCACTTTAAAAATTTACTAAAAAAATTTTATGTTGCTTGATGCACCTTAAATAAGAATGTTCGATGAGAAAACTTCAGGTTAAAATGGTTCCAATGCATTTTAATGATAAAGCTACACCACAAACTATCTCAAGTGCTATAAAAAACAAATACTCCTTAGCCCAACAAACAACAAAAGCAAGAACAAAACAAGTGACACCATTTTCAGCCAGCAACCCAAGCTATGAACTATTGGACACGTCAGACGCAATCTTCTTTGAACTCATTATACAATCCAAATTAAACATAAACTTGTATCACAAAGAGAAACATGTTACTCGTAAAATAATATCTTCCATCTTTAATATATATATATATATATATATAAAACATCTAGTTGACTAATTTGAATAAATTAAAGAAGCCAAATAAAATAGTTATTCATGACAATCGTGATATAATCTCCTTAAAATACTTACCTAAAACATTTATTATATATCATTTTATAAATAAATTAGTTTAGAAAAAATAGTAAATATTATATATAAAATAGATTAAGGTATAAATTTATGACCAAATCCAACTTCTCAATTTGCTCTGAGGATCACAACTAATACTAATTTTTATTCTTCCTAATCAACACACCATGCAAAAAATAGACTCAAAAAATGGAAAAAGATAATACAAAATAAAAGATAAAAATACAATATAAAATATTATAATTTATATTATACAAATATAACATGAAATAAAATACCCACTTCCTGCACATTGAGGAAACGATGTCGTTTTGACTTAGGGAAGGAAAATGGAGAGAGAAGTGGGACACCCTACACTCATCAGTCATCACGAGGGTGAAATCTATGAGAGGCCAACAAGGCTTTGGCAACTCAACCTCATCATTTCAACAGCCTATAAACAAGCATTCAACCTTTCCAACTATATGATCTTTTTACCCTCCTCTTGGACATTTAAAAAGATAAGCAAGACGTACGAGCCTTTTGCTCTAACGTTATGTACATCTGATGAGGAACTTCATATCATAATTTAGGAAAAAGTGTATCAATCATCAAAAAATGAAGTCATTAAGTTGAGTATATTTGCTCTTATGTCCATTCTCCCTGATGATATATGCACTTTCTTCCATGTCTGCATTCAAACAATTCATCCTGTGCCTGTTCCATGTTGAAGAGTTATTTTATGAGAGGCCAAAACCACCAACATTTGTCACTTTTGAAATGCTCTGATAGCATTTTTGGTTTCACATAAATCACCAAAATTATGATTTTGATGGAAGCACGTAGTTATTTGCTTCCAGCACAACCGTAGTTTTAGTGGCTTTTAACGTAAAATCAAAGAGTGCCAAGACAAAAAATGCAAAAGTCAGGAACAATTATAAAAAATTTACCAGGCGAAGTGGTCTTCACAGCATATAGAACCCCATATAATTGCAAGACCAGCTCCTTTCCTACATTCACAAGCAATTAACACACCAGAATTGAAGAAAGGGCATGGGTAGTTCTCATCAAGCATAATATGGTAAAGTAGAACTTTGTGTAACCGCATGTTTCCGTAGAAGATGGAGACTAGAGAATGATGATGCTGACATCACATACCAAGTTGCAGTATACGTGTCGTAGAATTTTTCAAAGGCTTTACTGAAGCAGTAGTGGCAAACCAACAGATCCTTGATGCAAGTCACCTTGCAAGTAGACTTGCAACATTTTACCTACATTGAATTCGGATTTGAACCATCAAATGATAAACCAACCACCAGGATTTCTAATTAAAATTTACCTCCAAAGCATTCACAACGGACGTTTCATACAGACAACACCATAATACAAACATATTACTTGCTACGTTTAAAGTAAACACATATAACGACTCTTATAGGTATTGTCACTCCTTGAAGAGTCGTGTAGATTTCATTTTGGTGCATTAAATGTTTAGCTCTAGATCCGTCCCTGAATCTCGGTCTCACTTATATCACAATCTCTTGAAGTGTACCTCATTTGAGGGAGCAACAGAGAGAGAAAGAGAGGTCACGCCTCTATCTATGGGGTTCTACAAAGGGTGAACTTACTTGTCCCTCCTCTCTCTCTCTCTCTCTCTCTCTACACTCCAGTAGCAATACACTTTCAGGGGATCTGGTTCAATCAAACTAAATAACGAAAGAGAAGTCTAGTGATGTAGAACGGGAAGGAGGCAGGGGAGAAAAGTAAGGGGAAAATGAGGACACAGGAAGCTGAATACCCTAATCCAGAGCCCGAAAACAAAAAAGATTACATATAAGATCTTCCATCAAGTTTTAAAACCTCAGTTGGCATAATGACCAAAGGCAGAAAGTAACACATCGTGCAATTTCCATTATATTTGAGAGGCACGTAAAAATACATTCAAATCAATAAGGTCAGGAATCTGTCAAAAAGAATGGTCAGGAAAAAGGAGACACTTACCAGACGTTTAAGCTTGTGTGAGTAAAATTGCTGATGAGATGGGTAAGTCTGTATATGCTCATCCAAGTGTCCGGCACTGGTAAATAGAAATCTCAGAATTATTGGATTGCAGAAACAAAAACTAGCATAAAAGAAAACACACAAGGTTGAAAAGATATTGGAGGAGTGCACATAATTACATCCTTGTTACCTTCCTTCCCAAATACAGTAATTTTCTCAGGTATGATTAATAGAAGTAGATTCATGCATTTATTCAATGTTAACCTGCTCTTCTGTAATTTTTTGTGAGGTAAATTACTGAAGAAACTACATTATTTATTCCTGAAAGCTTTGTATTCAATTTATTATGAAGGACTAAACATAAAAAAATGCAATTCATTCTTACCAAAATACTTTTAATGAGAAACTACGTGGTATTACTTGTTGAGTTTAGATATATTATCACCCAGTTTTAGTCATTTTAGCTTCACTAAAGCAAACTTGTAATTTTTTTTAAGATGTGAAAGGATTGCTAAAATTTTGATAGTTATAATATATTATTAGCAGAGTAACTAAATCTTCTAATAATTACTAGTTGCTGTAACAGAGTTATCTCTACTCTTTCTGAAGTTGTACTATCAGTGAGAACAAACCTATTTCAGTCATTTAAGTCAGCACAAATTATATAAACAAATTGAAAATGTAAAGCTGTTGTCATAAAAAAAAAAGTAAAGCTGTTTACTATATCATTCACAAATAGTAACATAATGGTGTAATGAAAGATATAAAAGAGTATACAAAATAAACATTTCCATCATCTCACTAAAAAGATACATTATCCTGAATATGAACTTATGTTATTAAGAATCACCGCATGCAATAATTACAACATAAATCTTTCAAAAAACTTGCAAAGAGGGAAAGATTTGATGAAATTCTGACGGAGTAGTTATGCATTATTTTGAAACAAAATGCATAACCAGTATACAAGTGTTCAGCTTACCCATCACAAATGACAGTATCACAATCAAGGCATGTTGCCAAACTTGATGAGACACGGCAAACATTACAATTTGCTACCAACATTGTTTTACTAATTTGGCGGCACCTGCACATGACAGTCAATAAAGAAATGCTGAAAGACAGTAAAAGTTTTCATACCATACTCGTCTAAATAGATAAAATAACAAAATTCAGCTGTTACCATGTGAAATAAAATTAAACCAGCAATAACACAAAATATATAAAAAAAAGGTTCCTAACCTTCCATATAGTCCAAGAAGATCCTTAGGAATGGAATTTGATTTCTTATCTGCCACAGTGGCCTAGGTCAAAAGGTAAAGAAGGAAGAAATTTCAACAGACTTTTACTTCCCAAATATATAAATTCATGGAATGGAACAGTCAAGCAAGTGCAAAGTAATGCCTGAAAAGCATTAATGACAAACCTGGGTGCTGGTACTCACTGTACAATCCTCAGCTAGGTGCCCAGGTTTCTGACATTTCCAACTACAATAAAACAAATTGCTTTAAACACATACTGATCCAGGGAAGCATAGAGGTATAACCATTTGCATAGATGTGACAATGTAAATGCTCTCATCGTAACTATTGATGGGCATATTGCTATTTAAAGTTCCCAGAGCGTTCCAAGCAATACAGTTGGTACTCAACATAGGTCAGTATCAGTGTTTTACAAGAAAAGTTAAGAGTGAATGAGCAGATAATTAGAAATGACTTCTTGTCAATCAGTTTTATCCCGCCATGCCAATTGACCAGCTCATTTTGATGCTAAGGATGAGATGTTTGAAGCAGAAATATACCATTCATAAGTACAAAGGCTTGATCTTGTTTTTGACCAGCGATGCCGGTTATAATCCCATGTACTCTCACCAAACACGGGCACTGTTAAACCATGATCAAGTCCGGATGAAGAGGAAACTTGAACTTGGTCATGAGAGGAGCCCTAAGATCATCATTAATTAAAAAAGAGAAAATTTAGAAAGCAGAACATGGGGAGCTCTTGTTATAGATATCTCATAATAAAAGTACCTCATCATGTCGAAGGATTTCCAAGAGTTCCCGTTTGCACTCCATGCTACAAATGTCATCGTTTGTCTATCAAAGCATGTATATATTAAAATGACCATTCGTTGCACAAAGCACAACATGTTAAGTATTAGCTAACATGAGTTCAAATACCACATTGCTCACCTCATTGCATATATATTCTCCATATCTACCACATATGAAGCAAACAGGTTCTCCAGGAAGAGGAAATCGTTGTTCATTTCTGCTTTTGACTCCATCAAATTGTTTTTTGTCGCCTTATTAATGCCCCAATTCAAATAAGACATTTAGGACATTATGATACTAGTACAGAAATAAAAATAAGATATCAAAAGAAAACTTGTAAACATGCGTATAAAGAAACAAACCAGAAGTAGGAAGATCTTGCTTTTCCTCACATTCTGAAGGGAGGCTTTCATCGCCTGAGAATCCAATGAAGATGATCGAAAGTTAACAAAAACATGGCTAATTGCTAGAAAATAGTCAATTTTCTTTCAATTCTTCCAAACAAACAAGCCTGGTAGGTCAGCTAACCAATCATGCACAAATCAACACACAATAAGAACAACACCATAATAATGCATCCCTTCAACAGAATAAAATAGTACATTTTATTCTTGAGGAAGGAAGAATAAAGATTAATGGCCATCAAGTGTTGAAAGATTCCAATGAATCCCAAGATATCATTTCCAAGTTTCCAATTTATTTCACTTAAACAAGAAGCAAACTAACCGCATATGTTGAAGTTCGAGGAAGACTGAATTGAAAGGGCTGAAAGCTAAACCCAATGAAGAACAGGATGCAAAACCGAATGATGAACAAGTGTGACTATGAAAAATGAATTAATTGGTTCGCATAGTCATCTCAAGCACTACATATATGCAATACCCATCTTAACTGCACAGCACCGTCTGGGGAATTCACATGCTACATCCGACTGCAAGTTTCATTCTCTTTGCATCTAACTAACATTACTACTCTGACCTTTCAACATTATATGAGTGATGTAAAATGTTTCATAAACTTACTCGTATAATCCACCAAGCTTACGGCAAAATTAGGGTTCCCCTGCCACAAAGAAACAAGGACATCAAGAACAGAAGATGGAAGGGAAAGAGTAACTAGAAAGACATCAGCCCAGCCACAACAACTGAATTACCAGCGCATCTTCAGTCAATTTTTCGTAAGGCTGAGACGAACCGACTTCTTTTCTGCTCAAGACAAAAATAAATAAATTCCCCAGGTACACAGATGTTCAAAGACCATGAACTGGAAACATTGCACTGGATGTGGCCTTATACAGCAAATTCGAAACGTTCAATGGAGCAAAAGATAAACAATACGTGCCTTCTCTTTTCAATGTAACCATGATGTGACATAGAGATGTCCTTCTCTTCAGAGTCAGCTGCAATGGTTTGCGGTAGGCTCTGATTCCAGCGACGTTTCTGGATGGGCCTTTTCTCTTCTGATTCGGCGGGAACATTACCGGTAGCGATGTTGTAAGCTGCAAATTGCGAAAACCAAATGCCTAACTCAGAATTAAGACGAACACAAAATGATTAAAAGCAAAAAGAAAATTTCAAGCGAGGATTGACCTCTGAGGTTCTGTAGAACGGAGGAAAGACTGAAGTGTTTTTTGTAGGAGATAGATGGGTTCTTGTAGAAATTGGTTCTCGTCCCCATTATCGTTCTATCTGCGTCGGGATTTCAATATGCAAGCCTCACAGCCAACTGATTCCAATCACAGAGAGAGAGAGAGACCAATCTGATTATGCCGCCAACAGCACAACAATAATACGCTGCAATCATCAACTCTGATCAATCGCACTAGAAGTATTATGTCTTCACAATTTATCTATCACCTTCTACCGATCAATCGCAGGAACGAGTCTACGATGAATTTAAAAAAACTTAAAAAAAAATTTACGAATTTTATAATATAAGATAATTTTTATAAATTTTAAAATAATTTTATTTTAATTTACATACACAGTAAAAAAGAATTTATTCTTAAATATCTACCATGTCTTCACAATTTTTCAGAAACACTTTCTAATAATCATAATTAAACAAATTTTTTGATCGAGAATCATAATTAAACAATTTAGATCAGTTAATTTAACCTCAATTTTATCCATTGAATCCATTGAAAATTACCCAATAACCAAATCGAGACTAATTAGAAGATATGTTGACCATCTTGAATTCTTGATCCACGTTAGCGCACAAAAATCCTTTTTTTTACTTTAAATAAATGATTTAATTATAATAAATATTATATTAATATATATGAAATACTTATATACATCATTAAAATATATATCAATTTATAGAATAAGTAAATTTATTTAGACAAAATGATAATATAAATGTTTCAAAGCAATTTATTACTTCTCTAAATTAGTCTCCTAGGTATTACATTACTAACTAAAGGTAATAATATTTTAAGACCTTGATTGATTTTTGGTTATAGCTATCAAGATGGATTATATTTTATTATTGTCAAGTTTAATTGGAATAATTTTTGGAAAAGTGTTTTTTTTTTTGCGATTGATACAAACTCAAACTCAATTTTATATTTAAGTTTTAAAGTTCACTCAAAACTTGTGAATGTGATATATTGATACGGTCTGTTAGTATTTTTGTTGTTGATGTTCTATTTTCTGTCTTGATTGTTTATTTGTTGAATGATTTTCTTTTACTAACAAATAACAATATTATATTACAAGTTTGCATGTTTTGTAAAGTATTTAAAATGAAACAAATTATTACACAGAACTCAACGATAAAGGGTATGTTTGGGATGATACAATAAAAACGCGTTCACATAAATCAAGATAAAACTTATTTAACATACCTTACCGTAAATCACTTTATAAAAGTACTAATAATCCTAACAACTAATACGACTTATTATTGATATTTTAATAGTATTTTATATTGATTCTTATAATTTTTTATCTAACTTTATATTATATTTTCAGTTTATAAGTTATTATTTATTTCAATTTGTTTTTTAGTTGTAGATATATCAGTTATTATATTCAATGCATTGTCGAACACAAATTTCATATCATAACATGTACCCAACCATGTTTAAAATTAGCATTAATTTTTAATTAAATTTAAGTCAACTCAAGTCAATATAAATTTCCTCTAACATAAACCTTGAAGCTTCAATTTAGGATTCAATGGAAGGAAAACACTGTAATAAACAGAGAGATTTATCATCTCTCAAAGTTTGACAGTTTGATCCCTTGCCTCTCAAATTTGAATGGATCACTCTACAGTTTCTCCATTCCCTTGCCTCTCAAACTCAATCTGCTTGTTATCTCCCTTCTTCGGTATGCTTAAGTAATAAGCCTTTAAAATAACTCCCACATAAGTTGAGATAAATTTTTTTAATGTATTTATCTCAAATTCGTAAAATCACTTAAAATAAGTTAATTCAAATTTTTTTAAAAAACAATTTCTATTCATGTTATGCTCACTGTTCACCGTCTAAGTGTGTGTTTGGGAGCTCCGTTGGGATAAATGAGTTTCGTTAGGAGAAATGGGTTTACAGATTTCTAGATGGTTTTACGAATTTCAAAATGATTTTTACAGATTTTGAGATGGTTTTATCTCGGCTTACGTGCACCGTTGGGGAACGAAGTTCCCATTTGTTAACTCTACGAGTAAGGCGCTGGTAAGCCTTCGAGAGCGAATACAAGCACTAAATTACCTTCCTTGATTTACTTTTATTTTATCCATCCAAGTGGATAGTAATTAACTATAAAATATCATTCAATTATGATGACAATGATTTTCCTAAACTTGTTAACCCTGATCTAAAGAATATCCTGGGATCATTTTTTTTTTGAGTGATGAAAGGGCATTTCATCCCCCGGTGTCCCGGATCCTTTCGGACCCAGACTAATCCGGGGTCGCCCCGGAGTGCGCCGGGACTTCCCAGGGTTCGAGCCCAAGACCTGGCGGGTACGCGGCGCCTTGCCTTCCCCTGAACAACCAGTCGGACCAGCCCTCCTGGGATCATTTTGGTAGATCCAATAAGCAATTTGACTCTGCCATGATAAAACAAGAAAAAAAGGTTTAGAATTCTGTATTAATTTCATTCCACGTCTTTAAAAGTCATCCAACAGTGGCTTGGTTAATACTTCCTTGGACTCGACAGATGTTTGCATATACCAGAGACATTGGATCCATTTGAGAATACGGTGGAGAAGTATTTTTACCATTTATGAGATAAATGTGTAAAATAGATTGTCTTGTTTTATGAACAAACACTGTTATACATACATTTAACTAATCCAAATGTGGTTCCAGGGCCATTGCAAATTTTTATTGATGCGCCACTTAATTCTTTTATAATGTTATATCTTTTTTCACCTTCAACTCTATAAAACTATATTGCCCTAATTCTAAATATAGCAACAAGACACAAAATTTATTCTAATCATAAATATGATACTTTTATCAATTTTATCCCCCAAAATTTTAATTATTTCTTTCGAATAAGAAAAAATTGGGGATAACTCCTCAATTGGAGAATTAACTGACCATAAGGACGGACTAAATAGAGACTTGAATGGATATATGAGATTTAAAGGAAAAGATAAAACTACCCTTAAAACATTATGGAAACCCAGCTACATATGTGGGAAGCTCAATTGCATATTTTTCCACTTTGCAAAATGACAAATGCAAAACTAAGCTTCCAGAAAGCTGTAAAGTGGAAAAATATGCAACTGAACTTCCTATATATGCAACTAGGATTCCAAGATATGCAAGTGAGCTTCCACAATATATAAGTGAATTTTCACGAATGTGCATAATGGCAAGTGTGAAACTGAGTTTTCCAAAAATGTAAGTGAGCTTCCACCTGCAAATAGCAAAATGGAAAAATATGAAGCTAAGCTTCCTACATATGCAATAAGGCTCCCAGGATATGCAAGTAAGCTTCCATGAAGGTGAATAATGACAAATATGCGACTGAGCATTAACAAATGTGCAAATTTGCAAAGTGAAAAAATAAGAAACTACGCTTCCAAGATATGAAGTGAGCTTTCACGGAGGTGTATAATGATAAATTTGCAACTAAGCTTCCACAAAAGTGCAAATGTACAATGTGCAAAAAATATACAGCTAAGCTTTCTACATATAGAATTGGGCTTCCACAATGTTTTAAGAGTATTTTTATCTTTTATTCTAAATGTTAGATATCCATTTAGATTCCTCTTTACCCAAGTCCTTATGGCCAATTAATTGGGAATTTATCCCCAATTTTCCCTTAAAAAAATCCTTATAAATTGTACAAATTAAATAATAAAAGACCAACGGAAGCTAACACAACTGGAAGGGAGTTGTGCCTCACTTCAGCCATACCCGGGTTCTCTGGTAAAGGTCCCCCAAAGTGGTCCGACTGAACCCGGAATCCAGAGTAATTGATTGCTCGAACATCTGGTAATATGGTCCAGAAAAAGCGTCGGATGCCGAATGGTAAAATAAAAAAAAAACTTAACAATTTTTTTATAATATATGCAAATTAATTACATGGTTATGATATTAATAATTGAGATGTTATATAATTCATCCCTCTTTTCTTCCCTTTTGTTCCCCCATGGTTTTTGTTCTTTTTAAGTGAGAGTTCTCCATTACTCCTATTTTTAGGGTTAAATATAAGAGTTATATAATTAATTTATAGGGATTAAAAGATTACTTAGATTAACTATTTATAAAAAATGTGTATTAATTTTCATAAAGTACTTTTTTTAACCATTTACATTATTAACTACTCATCAATAAAGAAAGCCTTAAAAATACCTCCAAGAAGGAAAATTTAAGATAAAAAATATATATTTAAAAATAAAATGAATAAAAATAATATATTTGAATGAATAAAGACTCTTTAGGTTTGGGAGTAACAATGCACTTAATCTTTTTTTTATGTAATATATCTTTAAATCTCTTAAAATGGATTAACAATTGAAACTATTTGTTGATATGATTTACAAACGGATAAGTAAGATAAATTTTTTCTTTACTGACGTGAATGTGCTTTTATAATGTTAAATGAAGCATCCTCTAGATCTACCCAATGTTACGGGGCCATTACTCTCTCCCCCAAAAGCTAGCTCATGGGGGCGTGACAAGTGGTATCAGAGTTAGCCCTGAGCCTTCGGTCTCTGGTGGACCTTTCGGACGCCGGCGAGGTTGCCGGTGGGCCCCACGGCGAGGTTGCTCGCGGATTGGTTGGGGGAGAATGTCAAAGTCCCACATCGGAGAGGCTCAGAAGGATGTTGGGCTATATAAACGGGCGCGCTGCACGCCTTAACGAGCTAGCTTTTGGGGTGAGTAATGGCCCCATGACACCAAATATTTAGAGATATATAGCATAAATATTAGTTATGTGAACGTAGAAAGATTTACCCCTAATTTAATGGGACAATATTCTAATAAGACACGTTGCCCAATTGGAAGGGAAAAACTTAGATTGTTTTTCATCAAGCTAAAATATTTGAAATGCTTATATATTACTTATATTTATTTTACAACAAACTCTCAATATTAATATTTTTAGCAAATTACAATCTACACGTTTAAATTTTGACTTTGATTGATAAAATTATCTTGAGTAATCCTCTGATCCTATTTATAATGTTTATTTGATTCTATTTATAAAGCACATCTTTAATTTTTTATATAAATATATATATCTTTACTCTTCATTTATTATCCATTAACTTTGTTGCTATTTACAAAAAAAAATGTATTGTTATATGTTATAATAAATATTAAATAAAAATAAAATTTAAAAGTTGTTAAATTTAAACCTAGAAGCAATGTTTTAGATTTGTTTTGATTGGGTAACAACTAACAATGAAATAGCATCGTATTAAGAGAGTTTAAACAAAAAATAAAAAGAAAAATAACCAAAATGTGAGCTTAAAACTCTTGAAGTAGTTGAAAAAGCAAGCCGTCATATTTTATATCACAAGCACGGGTTTTCGTGGACTCGTACGTCTTTGATCAAAAGCGCTGCTTTTCTATTGGATCGCCTTCACGAGGTTCTGTTCACCGATTGTTAGTTTCTTAATTTCTCAAAAGCTGAATTTTTTCCGGTTCATTCATTTCGTCTTCATCGCAGCTCTCTCGTCTTTCTCGGCTGTTCCAGGGGAAAAAACACGAAAATCCCAGTCGCTTTGAGGTCTTCCTCTTTACCTCAATATTTATTTATTTATTTCCCTGATTTTACCTCAATATTTATTGCTTTTGAATCTCATGTTCAACTCGAGAGATGATTCCACTGAATGCACTTCGGGTCCTCTTTTAATCGCTCCACGACGAATATGAGGCTTTGATTCCCCCGTTGTTGGGTTAATTTTAGTATCATCTTTTTCTTAATTGTGTTTGATTACGAATAATTTTGTTCTGGACCGTCTTCGTAAAACTTAGTAATCAATCGTATGTTGCTACTTGACATTAGTGTCTTTTTTATTTTTATCCTTAAAAGATGGTGCTATTTTTTTTTTTTTTTTGCTTTTTTGGTTCTTATTAGTGAGAGAGGACTTTGTTAATTGCATGACCTTGATCAGACAATGAAGATGAAGATTTTTGGTTCTTATTAGTGAGAGAGGACTTTGTTAATTGCATGACCTTGATCAGACAATGAAGATTTTATTTATGCTTGGAATTGATTGCATATTATTGCCTTTCAGGAGGAATGGCCAAGAGTTACTTCAAACAAGAAAACGATCTTGGTATATACTTTAAATCTACTAGTTCTTCCTTTGGTTTTCTGATTGCTAAGCTCAGTAATATGCAAATGAGTTGTGTGTTTCTTTTTATCCTGCAGAGAAGAGAAGAACTGAGGCTGCTAGAATTAGGGAAAAATACCCGGACAGGATCCCAGTGAGAACTCGTACTCAGTTTTCATTTGCAATTATCTGCTGCTAGTGTCGTCTATGATCAAAATTGTGATTGATTAGCTATTCTTTTATCTGCTTCACCAACCGTGGATTTCACACACACACACACACACACACACACACACATGCCTTTTAATACAA
Organism: Vachellia pachyceras; assembly: GCA_025593235.1. NCBI lineage: Eukaryota > Viridiplantae > Streptophyta > Magnoliopsida > Fabales > Fabaceae > Vachellia > Vachellia pachyceras. The sequence goes on from JANTPZ010008609.1 coordinate 13,459, forward strand.
AATTTGCATGTGATAATTTATATCGTATCTATTAGGGGTTTATCCAACAATAGAAGCAAAGATTTGGATAAGTTAAAACTTTGCGC